>WEIV01018562.1:348711-361242 GCA_013390005.1 Calyptomena viridis
CTCTGGTGGGCAGAGGCGGCCGCTGCAGGCGCGGGGCGGCCCCGGGGATGGCGGTCGCTCCGCAGCGCCGGGCGGTAACAGCTCGCCCTGTAAGGGACAAGGGGGCTCCTCCCCGGCGCGGTCACGCGGTGACCAGTACCCGGGGAGACCCCCGCCAGGCCCGCTCCTCCATCTGCCTGTGTTTGAGGGGTGCCTCTCCCGTCAGCTTTGCCTCGCATCCCTAAAATCTGCAGCTTTTGGGTCTCCCGGAGCTCTGCTGCGACCTGCCCTCCTCCAGTATCACCTTGGTCTCTTCGTGCCTGGTTTTCCCCTCCCCACTGCCTAAGATGTTTCTTGGCTGAAGTGGTCCCTCATCCCTCCTTAGTGCTCATTTCTTAATGTCTTTATAATCTGCTACTCAATTCCTAACAATTAATATTCAATCCCATAAAATGGACTCTCTGAATCCCAGGAGCTCTCCCAGAGCACAGGTCCACTGGCAGACTCATGCCCACAAGTTTGCTCTGCCATGTAGCGCCACAACTGGTCTGTGTCAGAGCTGGCAAAGCACGTGGATGTGGGAGGCAAACCTCAGTGCTACTCGCTCACAGCTGACAAAATCTGGGGTGCAGAGCTGATTCTTGTCCAAGGGATGTTCCTGGCAATTGCAATGCTTTCAGCTCACTCCTTTGGGTGCAGAGCAATAAGCACAACCACTCGTGCAGTGCTCCAGACCCTTCACTGGTAAGAACTTAATCAGCACATTTCATCAAGTTGTTCAATGAGTTGTGCCAAAGCTGTTAATAGTAGTGTGGAACAGGATCAGCTGGGGGCTGAGCGCTGAGGTTTCTGCCTGAATTGGTAGTTGCTATGTCACTGCAGGATTCCATCACCTCCCTGGAAATCAGCTTTCTCAGCTCCTTTGCAAGTGGCAGAAGATCATAGGGATCCCCTGAGAACCCAGGCATTGATGGATCAAAGTCACTGACAGCGTGAGTGCCCATCGTGCATCCTGGCTGTGCCTATGCAGAGACTTGGACAGCAGAGGGGACACAGCTGTGCTGTGCCACAGAGAGGGAGTGGGGAGATGGAAAGCTCATCCATCTGCAGGTGGCATCAGGTCTGTCTCGGAGCCTCCTTTCATCTGCTGCTTTAGCAAAGTTTAGATGTGTTGGTTCTGAAGCATTTCTCTTGGCTCAAGGCAAGAAACCACTTTTACTTCTGTCTTCAGAGCGTGCCCTGTCGAATGTCAATCTCGCCCGGGTGTCCCGGGATTCCTTTAGTCTGGGCTTCCTCTGCAAGGAAAGGAAAAGTCCCCCTTTGACAGAGGGGCTCCCACAGTCCCTTGCCCGAAAGCGCGGCGATGCACGAAGCTCTGCCTCCGTCTGCATCTCCCCGGCGCCTCCGTCTGCCTGGACGTGGGCTGCCTGCAAACTCCTCTGCGCTGCGACGTGTGACGCCCCTCGGGCCCCTTNGACCTGCCGCGGCCGCCCCGCCGGGCTACGGGCACACCCCGGGAGGGTGTGAGCAGCGGGAGCGAAGCCCAGCCCTGCGCTCACCTGGCCCGCCGGAGGTCCAGCTACGGGAACCCGCCGTCCGCAGGGAGCAGGTATTTTTGCCCGGGGTGGAAGCCCCTGCCTTGGGGATGCTGTCCCGCGCTGCCGCGGGAGTTGCGGGAGAGCTGGCAGAGCAGCACGGGCGATGATCGTCCTGCCCTGCGGGAATCTGAGAGGGGGAAGGAAAGGGGTTGCTCCTGCTGTTCCCATGCTCTGAAGAGCGGGAACGGAGAGCCCAGGGCTTACTGCCCGGGCATGAGGCTGGGAGTGGGGCTTCTGGGCCGGGCTGTGCTGCTCTTGCTGTTTTGGGGTCACCTTGTTCCCCATGCTGAGTCCTCCTTCTTGTGAGGACGGGTCAGTGGGGCTAGGCAACAGCTCCTGCTGACCTGCCCGGTGGCACACAGCCTGGGCTGGCCCAGCTCCACCAGGGCAAGGGGATCTTGCCCTGCACATGACCACCTAGTTGTCCTGGGGCACAGAGATCCTTGCAGGGCTGCAAGCACATGCTGCCATGGTGGTGACTAGCAATGGGGTTTTCACCCTTTCAAATCCCCTGCGCCTCCCACAGGCCATGGGTGTGCTGTGGGGATTATTTCATGTGAGCTCTGAAATGAGGGGTCCTTCCAGCCCTGATGGACCCCCAGCTCCCACTCTGCTGCTCTCCCGCTGGAGCAGAAGCTGAGCAGGGTGTGCTGTGTGCCTAGCCCACCTCTGCCTGGGACCTGTGCCCTGCACTGGGGTGACGCAGCATAACTACTAATGCCACTGGTCCTGGCTCAGTCCTGCTCTGAACTGGGGATCAGGCTGGCATTTTCCCTTCAAACCCTTCAGACAGCACCACTGGGGCAGATTTGTGGCCAGTCCTGTGCCACTGCTCTGCCAAGCTCCAGTCCTGGCAGCAACTGTCCCTTGGAGCATCTGAGCACTGAAGTACAGCTGGTGCCCACAGCCACTCCTAATGTACTCTGTACCCTGCATGGGAGCCCGAAGCAGCTGACACCAGCTCTGCCTGTGTGATCAGTGATGGGGGACAAGGCGAGTCCCAGTGGAGGCTGGCTGAACCCACTGCTCCCTGGTGGAAGTGATGGCTCTGCTTCTGGTGACAACAGGGCTATTGGCCTGCAGCCAGAGTCCCTGGGCATAAAGAAGGGAAATACCTGGTCCCATGTCTTCCTGCACTTGTGTTAGGGCTGACTCCTTCAGTGCCATCACTAAGCAGGTCATAGCTGCTGGTCTGGTCCTTAAAAGGTAGAGGGGGCAGCAGATGTGGATGCTGTGCTACTCGGCATCCTCTGTGCCTTGGCTGGCTGGACCTGCTGATGGCAGCCCCCTGACCTCTCCCAGCCTGCAAGAAGCTGAATGGGAAGGTTAGGGGTCCTGCTTTTGGTTTGGTACCTGCCTGTGCATGCCCCAGCAGCCACTGGTCTGTGTGGGTGCTAAGGAAGACTCTGGAGCCCTGGAGATGCACATAGTGGTTTTTGGGAGCAAGGTGACAAGCTGGGGTGCTGCCCTGTTACAGAGAGGGACCAGGCTGACCTTGAATGTAGCTAGGGCATGGCAGAGCCACTCTGACTGGCTGGGCCCTTGAGAACCTGGGCTAACTCTGCTCCCTCTCTCCATAGCCCAGATTGGAATGGGACACTGCTCTATTAGGCACACCATTGCCCTCAACATTGGAGAGGATGTGGCTGGAAGGATGTGGTCAGCTGGCTCTCATGCCTGGTTTAGTACTCACAGTAAAATGAGCCTGGCTTAACCCACAGGGTGGTAGAGTTGTGTAGGGTGCCTGGCCTGTTGGGGAAGTTTGGGATGAAGGGCAATGCCACAGCAGGGCATGTGATAGTAAACATGGAGTTTCTCAGACTAGATAAAAGGAGACCTTGTTTGGGCCTCCCTACTGCTTCCAGACAAGCACCTTCCCAGTGCTTGAGGAACTCAGTGGTAGTGGTACTAGGGTCTCAGCAGAGATCTTGCAGCTAGCCTGGGTCTCTGGAGAAATGGGTTCCCCCCCGTAACTGCATCTCAACCACATCCTGCCCCTGTGGTGCTTGGACCAACAACCATCAGATGCCTGCTCAGCTGCAGCTCCTCCAGCCCCACTGGAACTCCTGGCTGTGCAAGCTGAGCTAGAGGGCTGCCAGGATGGTGCTGCATCGGCAAGGACCTGGACTTAGGGAGCACAACAGGAACTTCCCAGGCTCTTGCATGCATTGCCCCCTGCACAGCAGGAGTACTGGGTTGTGTCGTGGGGCTGCGTGGTCCTTGCAGCTGGGGAGCCTGAATGCGAGGTTGCTCTCCAGCTGTTTGACAAGGCTGCCTGCCCCTGGAGCCTGCACAGTGGTCCTGGGTCCCAGGCAGAGTTCTGAACCCTGGGCTGGGGAGCAGGCCCTGCTCCCTGCCAGCTCCAGGCTTGCTCAGGCTTGTTGAGTGAAAGGTCCCCGGGCAGCCTGCTGAACAGGTTGGGCTGCACCCTGGGCTGCTTCTTTCCCTGGCACAATGCCTTGCCTGGGGACACAACCAGCAGCCCCACTATGTCCCACAACTCTGGGCTGCTTGCAGGGTCCCTGGACCCAAAGCACTTCAGTGGCCCATCCCCATGGGATAGGGAGCGGATTGAGTTGGGAGGTCTGTGCCAACACAGTGTGTATCCCCCACAGGACACCTGACCTCTGGTCTGGGACAGTCTGATGCTATGGCAGACCCCCCCTGGGCTGCTGTGCTGTCTGTGCCACCTGCCTACTCTGCCCCTACAGCTGCCAGTGGATCACTGCCAAGAAGGAGAAGAGAAAGGGCCTGAGAACCACCAAGGTGATACCACGGGTGATGCTGAGCTGGGGCCAGCCAACCCCTGTGTGGGAGCCTCAAAGTGATGGCTGGGGTGGGGAAGGGCTCTGGCTGGGATGCTCAGCCCAGACACTGACCTGCTGACCTCTTGCCACTGCTCCTGCTTCCCAGGGCTGAGCCTGAGAGAGCTGGGCTGCTTACCTGGCATCCTCTCTGTGCAGGCACTGCCCTAGCCTGGAGCAGTGAGAAGGCAAGAGGGTGAGTGAGTTCTCTGTTCCCACCGGGTGACAAGAAAGGCAGAGCAGCATGAGTGTGCATCTGTGGCAGGGATTGCACGTGCCTGGAGCAGAGCACAGCCCTAGGGCTGAACACAGCAGTGGGTACCTTGCCAGGCACGTGGGAGACAGTTCCTGGGCTGGGTGTGGCCCCCACCAGGAGGGTGTCCCCAGCAATTTGTAACCTGGGAGTGGTCAGGCCCTGAGATTCTCTGAGGTCTCTGACTCCCATGGGAGTGGCTGTGCTGCTGCTTGTCCGGTCTTGCCTGGAATGTACAAACAGGTCTGGGTAGATGTCCCTCTCAGCACCTGTGGCACCCTTCACCTCCCCACACATGTAGGGCTAGGGGCTGGAGACCATGTAGCTGGACCCAGCTTCAGCTGGGCAGGCAGAAGCAGTCTGCAAGTGCAATGGCAGCTCTGAGGCACTGCACCCCTCTCTGCCTAGCCCATAGGTCACCCAGCTGGAAGGGAATGGGACCTGGCTCCCTGCCCCTTCCCATGTCCAAAGTACCAGCTTGCCCCCAGGGAGTGCTGAATGGGAAAGAAGGCAGTTTTACAACAGGGGCTATCCTCCCCAGCCTGGCATAAGCAGCTTTTAACTTATGGTAGGAGATGCTGATCCATCTTCCTGAAGCATGGGTCCAGCCAAAAGAGCTCTCCTGAGTAGTTCTGGTCCCTCTGCATGGGGCAGCTCAACCCTGGGCCAGCGCCTGCTGTGACCCCCCTGTGCTCCCTGCTGCTGGATGAGTGCTCCTCGGGTCCCAGCAGCCTGACCAAGGGCTAGGTGCCCTGCAGGTGTGCGTACAGCTGTCATCTTTGCCTTTCAGTGTGACTGCAGCTGGTTCCTTTTCCTCTTCTTCGTCTTCCTCTTCACATTGGTGTGGCTCTACTTCAGTATCATCATCCTCAATGACTTCCACAACTTCAATGAGTGAGTAGGATCCCACATCCAGCCTTGTTCCCCATGTCACCCCTGCCCCTCTGACTGTCCCCTTTGCTGGCAGATTCATCTTCAAGGAGAGGAAATTATGGTTCGACTGGTCTCTAGTCCTGCTCATAGCTACGGCTGTGCTGATCACGTACTCGTCTGTGCTGCTGGTGAGCCCTGCTGATCCTGCCTGGGCTGGTGGGGGTATGCTGAGCACAGGCTGGATGCCATGCCCTGTGCAGCCCCAGGAGAAGCCCACAGCATGTGGAGCTGGGTCAGCCTGGGCATGGCAGAGACCCTGCCTGTGCCAAGGGACCACAGCTCCTGTGGCTGAGTCCTGTGTCCTTAAAGGATAGAGGTACAGCTTTTAAGGTACTGACATCTCTTGTCATTGCAGGTCCTTGCTTTGTGCTTGCAGCTCTGTGGCCAGCCCTTGAAGCTACACTGGGTGCACAAGGTGAGAGACTGGGGGTGCAGGGAGATGGTGCCTGCTCTGGCTGTCCTCGCACCTTCAGAAGCTATGACCAGCCTACTGGGGCTCTGTATATGACTGCTGTGACCCCAGCGAAGGGCTGTATGTCCCTGCTGAGCTGGGCTGAAGGTGTTAGTTCCCCAGCCACGCATCTCTGGGATGGCAATATTCCCATTGCTCAAATCGTGGAGCACAGAGTTCAGCTGCAAACCCAGATGGGTAAAGTGGGGTGCCAGGACTTGCAGGGGCTCATGAAGAAAGGGTGAGGAGGACTCTGCCTGTCCTACCAGGGCAGAGCCCAGCTGGCCTGCAAGATGTGTGCTCCACTAACTGCCCTGTGCATTGCCCCACAGATCCTGCTGATCCTAACTGCACTGGTGGTGGCTGCAGCCTTCACAGGGCTGGGAATAAAGTGGGCGGAGGAGTGGAGAAGTGCACGTATCTCCCTGCAGGTGAGTCACCTCGATACCAGAGGCTCCCCCGCTGTACCCAGTACCTGGCCTGAAGGGTGGTGACTGAAGCCCCCAGCATGGCTGTGTGCCATGGGCGTTCACTCCCTGCTCTTGACTTCTGCTACCTGGCCAGGCAAGGTAGTCCTCCTGCTCTTGCGGTCCTGCTTGGAGCAGCTGCCGTCAGGATGATGAATGATGGCTGGACCAGAGCAGGAAAGTCTATTCAGTCCCCACAGGAGCCTGTTCTTCCCTCCCTGGCATTGTGGGTCTTTCAGCAGTACTGGCTGCAGTGGCAGATCCCTGGCAATGGAGCATGTGTATTTTGAGGACAAGGGCTGGTCTGGTGTTGGATGATAATCTGCCTTTTTCTTTCCAGGCAACAGGTCCCTTCCTGCACATTGGAATCGTGGGGGGAATGACCCTCCTTGCCTGGCCCCTGGTCAGCTTCATCTACCGAACCCGCAATACAGGTAATGCCTCTCCAAGGTCCCCACCTTCCCCCTCAGCTGGTGCCCTGCTTCCTACCAGCCAGCTGCACAGCACGGTGGCAGAGTGGTGTTCAGAGAGCATCAGTGTGTGGGAACAGTTCTCAGTCGGGTAGGGACACCTGCTCTTGGTTGCTTCTCATGCCTAACTCTTGGTGCAGCTTCAGCCCTCACTGCTTTTCAGCTGAAGGAGGGCTACAGACTAAGTCTTGCAGAAGTGCTGCGTTGGCAAGAACAAGTAGTAGCCCAAGAATAAATCTGCAGAGTTCCTGAGGCCGGGGATGCAATGCTTGACCACAAGTTAATGCCGGGTGAAGAAGCCTTGGGTTATTCCTAAAGAGTTGCAAAACATTTCCTCTGTATCTCACCCCTCTATCTTCTGTCTTTATCTGCAGGTCTCAAGGTGTTTCTGCTGCTTGTATACTGCACAGTGATGATTGCACTATATCTGGCTCCCCTGGGAATCACCTCCCCTTGCATCATGGAGGAGAACCAGCTGCCTCCCAAGCCAGCCCTGGTTGGCCATCGAGGAGCACCCATGGTGAGTGATCAGTACTACCAGTGTCCTTGCACAGTGGTCAGCATGGATGGGCCAGGCTGCCCCACCAGTGAAAGCCAGGCTGTGCTTGACTATGGAGCACCAAATCCTTGCATGAGATCCAGAGCTGGATAAGCTCTGGCCAGCCCAGCTGAGCAGGATACCCACAGCAGCCAGGGCAGCTCAGGCCTAGAGAATGGGTGAGCACAGGGTGAGGAGGGGAGCGTTGCTTCCTGAGTGCTAATGGGCCAGGAGCGTGTGACACTCAGCAGAAAGCCTGCCAGTGTAGTGTGGGAAGCAGGGACTAGGCAGGCTCTGGCTCTCCATCCCCAGTCCTTATGCATCCCCCACCATGCCAGAGTCACTTCAGTCTCATTGTGGTTGCCCTAGAGCCCAGCCAAGCTGCTGGGTGCAGGCAGGCAGGGTGAGTGCCTGCTCCTACCCTGTCCTGCCCATGCCCTCTGCACTAACACTGTTCCTTTTTCCAGCTGGCCCCAGAGAACACCCTCATGTCGCTACACAAGGCAGTGGCCTGTGATGTGCAAGTCTTTGAGACAGACGTCATGGTGAGGTAAAGGGGCTCAGAGGGAAGAAGGGGCCTGTGTATCCTAGGATGTCACCTCCCACATGGGGCATTCTGGAAAACACCTGGCACACTGATATAGCCTGTGTTTGGAGGCAGCCTTGTTCAAAGAGCTCTGCCACTCCCACCTTCCCAGTATGGGACTGGCTCCAGCTTGGTGTCCCAATGATCTGGGAGAGGTACTGGATTTCTGTCTTCCCCATGCAGGTTGCCTTCCAGGGAGGGAGGCTCCTTTGGGGTGTAGTGCTTGGAAAAATGGAGCCTGACTCTAGTTCATCTCACATAATCCTGCTATGGAAACAGCTGTTGCAAAGAGCAAGGAACTTCTTGGTTCCTGGCTTAGTCTCTATGTGCTCTGTGCTTCCTGGGTGCTCATATTTTTGTGTGGAGGACCACAAGCAGAATAAGAGTGGGGGTTACCCTAGGAGGTGGTTGGGATGGGACAGAAATGCCAGAGCAGGGATAGGAGACAAACAGCTTACAACATATAACTTCTCTTTCTGCTCCTTTGCCAGTGCTGATGGGGTCCCATTCCTCATGCATGACGAAGAACTCACCAGGACCACCAATGTGCAGACTGTGTTCCCTGAGAGGGCTGTCCTGAACAGCACTGCCTTCAACTGGACAGACCTCCAGAAGCTCGATGCTGGCAGCTGGTTTCTGGAGGTCAGGATGACCTTAGGGTGGCTGGTCAGGGAGGGGTGTATTTGTGGATGAAGGATTAGCACTGCCCCAGGGCTCTAGAACCTTCCCTCTGGAGCACTGGTGCTGGCAGACAGCTGGACAGGGTGAAGAAGCCTGCACAAATCCCTTGGGTGTGGTTATGCCCCAAGCTGCAGTTGGTTCTGACTCCTCAGCTGAGTCATGGAAGAGGCTGCTTTGAGGGGAGATGTGTGTTTTCTCTGAGCTGCACAGCCTGCCTCGGCTTGAAGGCAGCTGTGGCAAGGCTATTCCCAAAAGGTGACTGACTGCTGTTGTGGTAGCCCACAGGCTATCACAGTCTGGGGCTGTTTGAACTGTGCTATTAGTGGGGAGAAGAGTAGAGGTCCCTCATGGATGTGTATAGGAAGGATCCCTGTGCCTGTCTGCACTAGACAACATGTGGAAAGGCTGGTGTAGGAAACTGAAAGTCAGAGATGGCCACCAGTTTGCGAGGTGGAAGTTTACAGGGGGTCTGCCTATGATGACTAACCCTCTCTCACCCTTGCAGCGGAGGCCATTTCCCACTGTGCAGAGTCTTTCTGCTGGGGATCGCTACCAGGCAACTAAACAGAGGATCCCATCCCTGGGACAGGTGCTTGAGGCAGCCAAGCAGAGCAATATCTCCATCATGTTTGACCTCCGACCTGAGAACCACAGTGACTACCAGAACTTTGTCAATGCCACCCTGGGAGTGATCCTACAGTCAGACATCCCACTACAGCAGGTGAGCTGGTCACCACCCCACTGCTGCCAGGCCCTGCTGCCACACCCCTACCATGGCAGGAGGTGCCCTGCCAGCCTTGCTGAGCATCCCTGCCCACCCCATACACCACATCCCTATACATGATCCCTGCTGGGCAACCCTGTCCAGGTGTGGGGTTTTTGGGACTCTCAAATGGGAGAAGTCACCAGTAATTAGGGTTTAATGCCTTCAGCTTCAGACCCCTCCAAATACTTTGGTTTCCCAACACTGGCCACCCTGGTGTGTAAACAATGACTCAGTCTAGCCAGCATGAGCAGGAGCTTCCACCTCCCCACACTGTACCACACCTCTCCCTGCAGCTCTTGGACCTGTGTTCCTTTTATGCTTCATCCAATCTCTGCAGCACAGGATATGTACTGCCCTTAGGGGGATGGATGAGCACTCAAATCACCTTCCTTTCTTGGCTTTTTGGGAATGTAGAGCAGGGGGGAATATAGCAAAGACTTCTGCTATAGTACTCATCCAAGGTGCATTCTTGCTGCAGAGTTTAGGCTAAAAGGATGCACTGCTTGATCCATTCAGGGACCCAAAAAGGACATAACTGCTGCAGCATTCTTAGTCTGGAATTGCTTTCTCACCTCAGTGGGGTCTGTTGTGCTTAATTCTTGGCTGGGACAAGCTCATAGGAGACTGTCTTGGCAGAGATCCTTATGGAGAAGCTGAGCATGGAGATGGGGGGCAGGAAGCAGCAGTCTCAGCAGGCCATGTATGCCTGGACTTGCAAGGAAATACTGGAAGAGAGCAAATTCTCTGGAGCACCTCTCCTCTGCATGTGCTCTCTGAATCTTGCCTAGATCCTCTGGCTTCCGGATGGGTTCAGGGAACAGGTCAAACAACAAGCCCCAGGTGTTCAGCAAGTCTATGGCCGGAAGAGACTCCAGAATGAGAAGGAGCCACTACTGCATGTCAATCTGCCCTACCAGGACATGAGCTCTGAGGAGATCAGGTGAGAACCCTTTGCCCAAGCACCTGGGAGATGTGGGGGTCTGGGCACTGTCCCAGCTCTGTCCCAGGAGCCAGCAGAGGTAAGGGCCAGCCAAGGCTGAGCACTGGTGTGCTGCTGGGGAGGGCTGGGTGTGTGTCCCTTGTGGACAAGCATGCTCTAACAGGGCAGGGCTGGTGCAGGGCATGGAGCTGGCTGCAGTCCTCTGCCTTGCCAGCAAGTCTGCTCTGCGTCTGGATCTCTAGGCAGTCACTCTATGTGGCTGAAAATGCTGGATTGTATCCCAGATGTACAGTCCTCTCTGGCTGTACATGGAGTGAGACAGCTGTCTGCTCCTCTGACCACGGCTGTCCCTGTGCAGGCAGTACCGCCAGGACAACATCTCTGTCAACTTGTATGTGGTGAACCAGCCCTGGCTCTTCTCTGTGCTGTGGTGCTCCGGGGTGAGCTCTGTCACCACCAACGCCTGCCAGGTGCTGAAGGAAATGAAACACCCCATCTGGCTGCTTGTAAGTGACCCATCTGTCCTTCATCCTGCCCCACAGCCCTGTGTCCTAGGCACTTGTGGGTCCCTTTCTGCAGCAGCCCTGTACTGTGCCACCAGTACACTACCCCTAGCTGGTGTTCAATAGCTTGCCTCATTGCCTTGCAGCCCAGCAGCACATATCTGATGATCTGGATCGTTGTAGACTGTGTTTCCTTCCTTGTCATCCTCTGGGCCTTCTTCTTGCTGAAGTAGGTTTGACCCCTTTCAACTTCTCAAGGCAGGTCTGTTGGTGGAGGTTGTAGTGTGCCCTCAGTGACTGGTACATACCCGAACCTGGTTGTAGTTCACACTTCCTAACTCACTGCACCCCAGAGCTTGGTGGGTTGAGACTGGGGGAGCCTGGTCCTTCTCCTTTGTACCAGTGCTGCAAGCACTGAGAGTAGATCCCCTGTGGGACTCTGGGGCCCCACAGCCTCCAGCTGGCAGCTCAGGGAAGGGAAGTGGGAGGCCAGACTTGCATGCTAACATCGATCCTATTCCATCTCCTAGGAAATGCTCCCACAGAAGACAGCCAGCGGGTGAGTGTGCATTGAATGAGAGCTCCCCTCCTTTAGAGCTAGGCTGTGCCTGCGTGCCTCTCCCTGACAGGCAGGCAGCTTTCTCCAGCCAAACGTGACGGGGTGGTTTGGGATGGCTCAGGGAGGGAAGGGAATCCCAGCCCAGGGAGTTTATGCCTTGTACTTAACAGACAGCCCTGTGGGACAGCACCGGGGAATCCCACATTGCTCAAATCTCCTCAAACCTGCTTTTCAGGCCACTCCACCGGTTGCTATGGGATAGTGGCTGCCCACGATGACTATTTTTTCTCTGTCTTCTCAGAGTCTGAGACGGATGTGCTGCTCACAAAGATCAACAGCTTGATGCAAGAGTGACCCCTCTTGCCTGCGTCAGCCATGGGGAGGAGCAGGCAGAGCCGTGCACAGCTCAAGCAGGGAGCACTCCTCGGGGCGGCTTCGAGGCTCCTTTCCTTTGCAGAGTCCTTCCTGAGCCTCCCTTCTCCCATAGCCTTCCCTGGCTCCTTTCATGGTGCACAGCTGCCCTCAGCTGAAAAGACTTGGAACTGGGTTCCCATTTCTCACTGGCAGCGAGGAACTGAAGCTTTGCAGGGGTTGCCTAGGGGCAGAATACTTACCCAGCAGTGCTGGAGCTGAGCCTGCCTCGGGGTTTGGATACTAGCGGGGATTTGGGTTGCTGTTTGGTGCAGGGGAAGGGTAGTCTCTGCCTGTCAGCAACAGCTCTGCAGCCACTAAAGGGACACCTGGTTTATTGTTCCCCTGGGGGCTGCCTTACCTCATGGCATGAGGGGGTGTGGGGTGGCTTTTCACAAGAGGAAGGGGGAGCTGAGCTCTTTGCACCCCCGTGCTGGACACAAATGCTGCCCCTGCTGCATGCTAACGGGCCCGGGTCCCGGAATTCCATGCAGCAATTAATGCCTGTTGCTCTGGGGGGAAAAGGAGCAGGACTGGGGGGGGGTTATGTGGATCTGCCAGACTACGGTCCCGCTCGTGCTCCAAGGCTGCG
>WEIV01018562.1:361414-385279 GCA_013390005.1 Calyptomena viridis
CCGGGCACCGCGCCCCCCGCGCTCAACAAGTGTCTGACCCGCCGGTGCCGGCACTGGGACCGCGCCCGATGTTCCGCGCTCCTGCCGGGCAGCTCCCGCCCTCACTCCCCACTGCGGGCGGCCGTGCAAGCCAGGGGTTAAGACCCGAGGAGCGGGTGCCCTCGCTTCACGCCCTCCTTGGGCTGCGGACATGTTCCTCGTGGCTTGGAGTGGCTGGCCGTGGGATGCTGTGCTCCCTTGGGTGCTGGGAGGAGGGCGGGCATGGAGGTGTGGGCCCTGCGAGAAGGGATCTTCTGTAAGTGCGACTTGCATTGCCCCTTGAGGCATATGGCAAGATGGGCTCTGGACACCATGTGCTCTTTTCTCGGTGCTGTAGGAAGGGTCCTCTGGTCTGCCCACCATGCTGTGTGCACAGCACTTCCCCAGGTTTCGTGGTCCAGAGCATGTGCTCCCCTGCTCCAGATGGCTATAACCTGGTGCTAGTGGCGAGCAGCACAGAGCTCAATGCAGGGTGCATGTTGCTCTTTCTGCACAGCCTGGACTAGGGTGGGAAGTTCACACTAGGTTCACAGTCGTTGTGTACCGGTGTGGCCTCAGTTTTCCATCTGTTTTTTTAGCTTCTGCAGATAAGGTCAGGGATGACCAAGTGAAGATGTCTCAACCCTGCTCATGGCATACTGGGCAGTGTCTCAAGCCACTGTCTTGCACAGAAAAGGAAGCTCTTAGAAGATAGCACAGGGCTGGAATCCCCTGAAAGCTCGAGGGAGTCCTTGCTTTTCCTAGAGCCAGCATGGAGCCCACCCAGCTTTCAGTCAGAGCTATTCATGCTTCCCCAGACTCTTTTCCCTGTTCTGCTCTCACAACGAGTCAGTGTGGGCTGGGGACTCACACAGGAGGACCCTCTTTCCCTTTCAGCTGAGGGAAGGCTGGGAGGCTAAACAAGCTGTGGTACCAGGTGGCCCACACCCAGCAGACACAGGCCCCCTTGTTTGATGACCTGAATTCTCTACCGAGAGCCCTGTGATGAGCAGGGTCATCCTTTCTGCATGAGTTCCTGGCTTAAAAGATGAGTCTCCAGCAGTGGCAGGACAGCTTCTCTGCCTCTTCACACAGACAGTCTTTGTCTGTGGGCTGCCTGGGTGACAAAAGGAAATATCCCCTGATAGGGCTGCAACAGTCTTGAGGTCCACAGGAGTTTACCACCTGCCTGAGATATGGGTCACACCTGAGGCTGGGGCTGCACTGGCAGTTCTGGCTGTCTGCCCAGAGAAGGTTGAAGGTGTCCAGGCACAGAGATCACAGCTCCATTGTTTTAGGTCCGGGGTTTTCTCATAGCTATGGCAAGCCCAGTCTTTAACCAAAGCATTGCTTCATGGCAGCCTCCAGCTCCCCTGCTGGCAAGCATCTCCTCTGACCCCAAGGCATTGTGTTTCTTTCCCACTTGTCTCCTGCTGCCCCACGGCTGCTTGCTTTGTTGAGCAATTCTTATGCTTCACCCTTTAGAAACCTAAGTTTTGCCACTTCTGTAGCCGAGCTGTTTGCACTATGTGAATGGGCCTATGCTCAGCTTTGCTGCAGCCATCTGGCCCCACGTGGGAGACTGCAGCTCCTGCAGTAGTATCTATAGCCCTGTGCAACCAGAATGTGTCCAGTTCCTGAACAGCTTCTATGTCTGGGAGGTAGCAGAGGTGTTCAGGCTGCCAAGTGCCACAGGGTTCAGAGGTGAATTGACCTGACTTTAGCCTGTGATTTTCAGGGTTTGTGGCAGAACCACCTCCCCTCCAGCCCCTGCCCAGCTCTCTGCTGTGGGCCCTCTGCATCTCTCAGTAGGGTTACCTCTTACAGGTGTGTGTGAGGAGGCTGCTTTTGTGGCTAATTCTTAAAAATCTAAACGCAAAGGCAACTGGAGCCATTATCCAAGTCTGCACTTGAGCCTTCCCTTAACATCCTTCAATGTTAATGCCTTGTTATTCCTGTGTCATCTCTGCAGACACTGAACGGGCAGTGGAAATTCTGACCAGATACCAAAGCACCCTGCAGTCCCCGGAGGAGCAAGAGCTAAAAGCCTCCATTGGAAAAGTCTCGCATATCTTCCAAAGTGAACTCTTCCAGGCTCTGCTGGGTAAGCCCCTGCCTCACAGTCCCTGTGGCTTTGTGGTTAGTGGGGTCTCTTGGGGACCTGATCCTGCACAGGTGCCTGGCACTGACCAGACCGGGTGCATCCTGGGCAGACACGTGTAATGCCAGGGAGCTGGGCAGTCTTTCCTCTCCAGGGCTTGGGCAGGAGATACCAGAGGTCAGGGCTGCAATCACTGGGTGTTTATGATGTTATTCCTCAGTTGGCTGATTGAGAACAAGGGGTAAAGCTGCCTTCATCAGGCCATGCCAGATCTATCCAGCGCCCACTAAAGGATCTTACCATGCCGTGAGCACCTTCTATGCAGTGCAGGCCTGGTGCGTCCACAGCCACCACTGGGTTTCCAGTTCTGCTGCTGTACCAAGGACACCCTGCCACAGGCCCTCACTCCTCTAGTGCCCTCAGCCTCGTCACAACCTGCTGCTTTCTGTTCCTGCTGCCGACGTGAAGGGAAACTAAATTTTTCTGTCTATAAGATATCCACATGCACCCAACCTCCTTTGAGGTGTTCTGGCCGTTCTTGTACTTAGACCCACGAGCACTTCTAAGTAACACACTGTTCCAGCAGCTCCATTTCACACAAGAAACAGACTTAACAGCAAGGCTCATCTTGGGGCTAGACACCAGAAGATGACATTTTCAGCACTGTATAAAGTTTTCCATGTGGATTTAGACAAATACAGCTGGAGTCTTGCTGGACTTTGCGGCTTCTCTGTGCAAGACACATGGCTATCTTGCTGAACAAGGGCGAAAATGCACTTTCTTTGCAAAGCGTTTTTTAAGAAAAAAATGGCTTTGGACTCTGAAGTTGCTCAACTGCATTCCCTGCCAAATCAGACCAGATTCTGGCTGTGCAGGTTGACTTAGAGCACTAATTTCAGAGGTAAATCCAGAGAACCATTTGCAGAAGCTGCAGCGTGTGGAGATGGGCAAGAGCTCTAATTCAGCTCCTCCCCTTAAGTTCTGTTCACTGTGGCCCTCCAGAAAACATATGCAGCCTTGGTGGTTTCTGTTCCTGAGTCTCCTAGGAGAGAATCCGAGTTTTCCTGGTAGGAAGGAAGGGAAAGCATCCCAGAGGCTCTGCACTCTTAGAGCAAGACCCAGGCCCCAGGATGCAGAGCTCCACATGTGATCTGTGGCTTATTCTCAGTGCATTTTGACCCAAGGCTGTCTCAGCCCTGGTGCTCCCCCCTCACAGTCTCTCTTGTCTCTTGGCAGCTCTCACCTTTTCTTCACACCTCTGTAACCAGAGACCCACTTCTGCACCTGCAGAGATGTGGGTTGCCAGCAGCTCCTCTTTCAGGTTTTCCATTGAAAATGAAATGGAGTGGTGTGTCCTGAGCTATTTTATTCTTTCTTCTTTCTTGCTGTTGGACCATCACCTGGGGGCTTTCAGTCCCAGCACATCCTTTTGAAGGTCCTGTGCTGGATTGTCTGTGCCAGTGGCAGCGGAGACACGTGATAAGGGAGGACTCCTCACTGAAGAAACCCCAGTGTGCACCTCCTTCCTTGTCTCTTAATGTATAAAACCCATTCTCTAAATGGTCCCCAACCCACAGTTCACCCCACCCTGGAGGCAGTGATCCCAAGCAGGGCTGTGATCGACCACTTTGGCAAAGCTGACATGAGGTCAACACCCCTGGCTGCTTCTGTGTGCTCTGCCAGTCCTGCCTGGGGTTATGTGAAGGCAGTGAAGGAGCTTTCCCAAGGCCCAAGGCTGTTGCTAATAGTGCAGAAGTGGTGTGGGGAGAGTGTAGCTGCAGAGAACACTCTGCACACACGCCGAGCTTGCTGCAGCTGCACACTGGCAGGCGGATGCTGCACTGAGTTCCCAACTCTCTGCTCTCAGCGCTCTGTCTTGGTGCCCTGTCAGTTCTGGCATGAGGGAGTGTTGGGAGTGTCGCTTGATTGCTGGTGACCTTTTCAACTGGTTTAACAGGATATTAATTCCCCATGCCAGATCGAGCTTTCTCTAGATGTGTTTACCTAAACTAGGAATTTGCATTAATTACTTCCGGCCCCCCTCCCTCTCCTTGGAGTAGGTTTGTGAATTCCTCTGTCCCAGCATTGACATTGTGTCTGGCTGTGTGCTTGCTGTGACCACACATAGCCAGCACACACTGGGTTGCCTTGTGTCCGCAGTCCAAGTGGACACAGTGACAGCTCTGGAAAGCTGATAGAACATTTCTATTTTATTTGCTTTTCACTCCTCCTTTTCCCAGGGGGCTGCTGTGTCCCTGTCTGAAGTTTCTCCGAGCCACAGCACTGGTTCAGTGTTTATCTGAGGAAGGAGGATTTGCAGGAGAGCTGCAGATACACTTCTCAGTACAGAGGTTCCTGTCTCATTGCCCCATGCCATGCCAGATGCTTCTGGCTCTGGAGAGGCCTTAACCTCCTCTTGCAGCCTTTCAGCAACATGACCCTGCTTTTTTTTTTAACCCCTGGGGATGATCAATGTGTAAACATGGTCCATTCCTGTCCTCAGGTCACCAGCTCCTGCAGGTAACATTTTTCTAAGGTATCCATCAGTTGGGTGGAGTTTGAACATCAAAATGCATTAAGCCATAGTAGAGCCACCAGAAGTGAAAAATGTCATGGAGTTTGCCAAGTTAGTCCATGTGAAAATTTCTGGAGATATGAATTTCCATATGCTTTTTTTTTCAAGTATAATATCTTTTTGGGACTCCAGAATCCCCAGTTTGCCAACTCCAGGGGAGGATCTTCTGAGATGTTCAGATAAAGCTTGTTTTGTGTCCAGGACACATCTGTGTTGTGCTGGATGTATCTGTCACTGTGGCCGTGCCCAGTGTTTCTCTGCACATGCACCGTGTTCTGCCAGACTCGTCTGAGCACGGCACAGCCTCTTAAATCCTTGTGACCACCTCCCTGGAGCTGCCCGTGCCCCGGGCACACGGACTGTGCCAGGACGGCTCCTGTCCCGGCGGGTGCCGCGGCTGGCCCGGCTCAGCACAGCGATGCGGGAGCTGCTCTGCGCTGGAATGTGCCAAACCCTGCTCCGCACAAAAGAAATTCCTTGGCGGCGCAGAGGGAAAACAGGCTGTGCTGGCTCCCTTCTCCTGGCCCCTCTCTCCCTGTGTCTGAGGCTGTGGAGCCAAGTGCGTGACTTGCAGGGAAACAGCCCAGCAAAAGGGTGCTCAAAGAGCCTGGGCTGGGGCAATGGTGGCCCCACTTTCCCTTTGCTCCTGGGAGCCTCTCCGGGAGATGCTTGTTCTCCTCTCCTGCCGCCTGGGAGGATGGGACGTGCACACAAAAGCAGCTCCCTGACCTTTCCCTCCCAGAGCCGGGGCTGAAAGGGGCCGTTGTGCCCTTTGCAGCGGGAGAAGCTGGGTGGACAGGCAGGGTTTGTATACATCCAGCCATCCCAGCTGCCAGCAGCCCAAGGGGCCATGCTCCTCCTGAAAGCCCTCTGGGACTAAGCTCCTCTCCTGTGCCCAAGCAGTGGCTGGTGCAGCCCTCAGTGAGGTTCTGTCAGCTGCTTGGGCCCCCAAACCTCCCCTGCAGCTCCTTTACCCCACAAAAGATTAGTCCCAGAGCATCCTGCTGTGGCAAAGGTACAAGGAGAGGCAGGCAGTGCTTCCCCGGGTGCAAAACCCCAGCCGAGAGTTCAGGCAGCAGCACTGCTGGGGATGGTGGTTGTGGCTTTCCTGGGTGGCTGCAGGAGCCAGGGTGGAAAACTGGAGGAATCTGGAGGATTCCCAGCACTGAGGATTCCTCCTCTTATAGCAAGGATGGAAACTTGTGGCTTGCTTGAAAGATCTGCTGTGGCAGCCATGGGTGCAAATCCTCCCTGTGGCAGTGGGATCATGGCTGGGGGTCTGATGTGAGGTTGAGGTTTCTGCTTGGGGTAAGTCTGTGGTGATTCAGCTGGTGAGCTTGCACACATTGGGGAAGAAATGTCATTTTCTGGAAGTGCACGTCCTGGCTGGCACAAGGACACTGATTAGCCCTCAGATGCTGGTGCTATGGAAATATTTAATGATGTTTATTTGACGAGTTAAACCCAGGAGGAAACAGTTAGAAAAATTCTAATCTTTGTAAATCTTGAGTTACTTTTCCTTATTAGATCCAGAGTGGATTTACACTGTCATCACACAGAAACTGGTCTCTAAGACAGAAAATGCAGCATCATCTTACAGAGGCTTTTCAGGTAGTGCTTCTCTTAAAGTGCACAGGTGAGACAGATTTATGTGCAACTTGTGATGCTCATAAGAAATGAGGGAAACGGGCATATATTTAAATTATTTATAATGCCACGTGCGTGTGTCCTAAAATGTACTTCTGTCATGGTCGTGTCCTTTGCTGCCTGAACCTTGTCCACCAATCCTGAAACTCCCCTAATCCCTGGTGCCAGCAACAATTCCTTCTTCTGCCAAGCACCTAAACTGGGCTGAGGGTTTTGGAGGTGGAAAGTGGCTGCTTCAGGGGACAAGTTTTCTGCTCTGCAGGCGCCTTGCCAGCTTGGCTGCCCAAGGCTGTGTTCCTGCAGCAGATGGGTGCCAAACAGGGATGCCGGCAGCACTGCACCCCCACAATGGGGCTGTTCAAATCCTGTTTTCACTCTTGCAAAGTTTCGTGTGTTCCAAATGCCATCCATGCAGCCAGGAGCCGCTGCTGTCCTGTTACGCAATTATTATTTTTATAACCAGAGGCAGAGATGTTTTACCACAAAAACAAAGTCCAGTTTGTCTGGCTGTGCAATGGCTGCTTGCTTTGACCTCATGTCTGATTTGGGAGGGCTTCAGGGCCTGCCAGCAGCATGTTTGGCAGCTGGGGGGCTGTAGAGGGGATATCCCTGGTGCAGTGGGTAGATCTGGGGACTCCCACTCCTTCCATCATTGCCAGCTGCCCTGTGTCTCCCAGGACACAGGATGGAGCCTGGCAGCACAAAACAGTGGCTCCAAAAGCATCATGGACACCGGGCAGGGCACGGTGCTCCCTGGGCTCGGGCAGCTGCACAGCCTGGCTGGGCTCCCCGTGGGCACCCAGCTGGTCTGCCAGCAGCTGAGATTTATAGCAGCTTTTTCCCTGCGAGTCACGAGTCACCAGACCAGGGGGGAGCTGGATGGTGGAGGTTGGTGTTGCTCTTGTCCCACCTGCAACATGGATGTGCTGTTGTGGTGATCAGGCATGTGGTTAAACACGGGGAGAGAGGACAGGGATTTGTGTCTGGGTGTGCAGTTCTGCTTTGTGAAAGTATTCCTGGTGCTGTGGGCAGACTGGATGACAAAGTTTACTGGAGAAGCCCTCCCATGAGTCACGAGGTGCAGAAAGGACTTCCTTGCTTTCTAAACTCCTCCTCAGAGAGGAGCCTGGGCGCAGCTGGACCCAGTCTTGGTCCCAGACTTTGTCAATGGTTTATGTCTAAAAGATTATACAGGCGTAATTGAACCTTTACACAACTTTGTCCCACAGGATTAAGGATGGCAAACCTAATATATCTATATAAATATATGAGATGATTTATTTAAATTGGTTACATAATGATAAGGATTAGGAAAAAAAAGAGGTTTATCATAACTATTTAGCAAATAACATGGATGGCTATAACTAGTAGTGTAGTGCACTGTCTCTGAAGCAATATTGAAGCTATTATATTAAAGCTAGCTAAGCAACTGTTAAGTAGAGATTGATGTTGCACATACCAGTGACCATGGGCAAATCTCTTTTGCTCAGCCTCAAGGAATAACCTTGAGGGGCGTCCCCACTTATGGAAAGGATCTTCACACACCTCAGGGGGAGGTATGATAGAAGTCCCCGCTATGCAAAACTGGGACTGGCCTTTTACAGTATAAAGTAATTGACTGTCAGTCATATGCATTTTTTAGATTATGTGTTATCAGGTTTAATCAGAAAAATATGCTTTGTGCTGAAAAAGGTGTGAACAGCTCTTTAGTTGCTTCTGCTCACCACTTCTGACTCTCACTTCCATATCAGAGCCTGCACATTTTTGCTGCTCCCAGCTTCAGTCCTCGTGGTAGGGTCTGAGAGTTTGGTCAAGCTGGTCTCAGCATTCTTCAGCACTAAGAACAGCAGACCCTCCTCACTTGATCTTATCACTGCTCAGCAGACCCTCCTTGCTCAGGCCTTCTCTGATAAACTCGTAAGACAAATTTTGAGCTGCTGTATCTGCACTTAGGCAAAGAATCCTGCTATACCTGGGAAATAACCTCAGGCAGTGGTCACCATGTCCCTGCTTACACTGCCAAATGTTCACCAGAGTTCCTTTAGAAATCTTTATAATGTGGGCATTTAATGCCTTGCGGTGCCTTGGTGTGGCATAGTTTCAGGTGAGAAATCAGACTGAAGGGCTCTGCAGCCACTGCATCCATGAGCTCCCAGGGAGGTCCTCGGGAATGGCCACATTCCCCTCAGGCTGAGCCCCACTGCTTGCCCTTCAGGTCACTCACAGAAGAGGAGCTCTCTGGCTTCCTCCACAGCAGACACAGGTACAGAAAATGAACTCAGGTTCCTGCTGTGGCTTTTCCTGCTCCAAGTGCTTATTTATGCTGCCGTGACTTTTTGGCCCTGCTGACTCTGCCAGGCTTCCTGTTTCCCAGGTGCTTGAAGGGATTTATTGCTTTTTTATGGCTTTTGCAAGGCGTTTACCAAACTCTTTTGGCCGACCTTTTGGAGCTTTACCTCTAACCTGGCAGCATTTACCATCTTCTCTGGTTTATTCATTTAAGTGCAGTTTCGGCTGTTTAGATGAATGTCTTCTCACTTTCAAGCCTTGCTTTCCTCCCTTTCACCTTTGCAGTATCCTTCAGCCAGGCAGTGCGTGTCTGCTCTCATGTCCCAAGGGGTCTCTCTAAATAGGCTCTGAGCCTCCTACAAATTTTTGTTACCCCTTTCAGTTTCTTCATAAAAAAGTTTCTCACTTTTGATGTAGTTCCCTTTCTGAAATAAAACACTTCTGCAATGTGTATATTGACTTTCATTGTTCCCACGGAGGTGCTGGCTCTGGAGATGAGCTGGGGGCTGCCAGGGGACAGCAGGAGGCATTTTGGAGCAGAAGGGACATGGGACCACGCCTGGATCTGGCACAGCCTGGAGGAGAGCAGGATGGGGGTGGGTTTTGGACTGATGTTGCTGAACAGGGTTTCCTCTTAGTCCCTGTGGACTGTGTGGTCATTGCTCCATGGACATGCCCATGTCTTCCAGAGCCATGGGCACTGCACGTATGGGCCAGGCACCCCTCTACACCTCTTGCCTTGCAGAGGGTGTGTGGTAGGCAAAGCAGCGAGCATGGGGAGCCAGCAGAGCCCTCTCCCAAGGTACCAGCCTCTCACAGAAGGCTCAGACTTGTGATGCTCTGGGGACAGAGTGGAAGGGCACGGGTGCTGCACCCCACACAGGATGCTGGCATCAGGCTGCTTCTCAGGTCCTGTGGATGTTTCTCCTGCTGTTTTGCAGATATCCATGAATTCTACGATTTCACACTGCGCTCTGCACCCCTGCAATCTCCAAGCCTGGAGGCACACCATGGCACAGCCAGGCAGCGGCATGGGACCAGGGAGCCCAGCTCTGCAGTGACACCCAGAGCACCCCAAAACCTACCTGAGGTAAGAAGCACTCTGTCATGATGCTGTGGGGTCAGATCCTGCACACTCCTGCACTGAGAGAGAAGCAAGGAGCACAGGAGGCTGCTGGCCACCACAGCCTGCCCAGCTTACATCCAGACTGTTTCCACACCTTCTCTGTCATAGCTTGTCTCATTAATGAGGCAACTTCTCTGGTTCACAAGTGTTAATTGAATTACTCCTAATGCAAACAGCTCCAGCTCTGGTTCCTTCTCTGCTATTGCAGCTGGATTAGTTGCTCCCATCTGATGCTGTCTCCCTTGGAGGCATTTCAGTTCTCTGATCCAGCCAACTCATGGACTGCTTTTGATAAGTGAATTAGGTTGAGTCTTTTCAGATTCCCTTTTCAGGATTTTTCCCAGCTCTCAGATAAATTCTGTCCCTCTTACTTGCATTCTCTTTAATTTTCAACAACCTTTTAAAGGCTGTTCTGGTTAAAGGCTTTTAAACAATACAGCATCAGGTGGGGAAGCAGGAATTGAGCAGTAGAGTCTGTCATCTCAAAGGCACCAAGGTAAATAAAAGTGCCTCGTGTCTTTGCGTGATGTTGTACCATAAGCAGTGGGATCTTGCATTGGCTTTTTGGGTTTCCTGTAGACATGATCCACCCACCAGTGAACTCTCCTGGTAACAGCCACCAGTCTCTGCAGCCAGGCCAGTCCATGGGTCCCCAGGATGTGGCAGTCAATAAATAATTTTAAAAATCATTGTGGAAACAAGTGAGGAAGCAGCCATGGGCCTGGCAAAGAAGTTGTGAGGGGTGTCCCTGCTTCCCTCACTGCCCTGTCTGCAGCAGGGATGAGCAAAGCAGCCAGTCTCAGGACTTCCTTGCACTGAGCACAGCCCAAGCCATTGACACCATCAAATCCCTCCTCCTTTCTCCAAAAGATGTGTTTGAGGCATCTTGTGTTGCTGAAACATGAAGTGCAACCCAGTGGTGGGACAGCCCCAGAGTCCCTGGCCACAAAGCCTGCAGTGACTCTGCTGTCCCTGGAGCCAGGGCCAGGCAGGCTGACACGAGTTGGTGGAATGCTCACTGCAGGTACTCTGAGCCCCTTGCATGGACAAAAGCTCATTTTTAACCTTCCAGAAGCAGTGGGGGCCTGAAGGCAGCTGGCCTGCTCTACCCACATCTACCCCTGTCTCATTTCAGGATTCCTCCTGGGACTGTGAGCAGAGGTTTCCCACGGGGGCTGGAGACAGTGCACCAGGGACACCGCCACGGCTGGTGAGGGTGACGGCACGGAGGACAGAGGCACCAGCCAGTGTCTGCAGCCTGGTGCTCAGCTCTCACAGCACCCTGCCCCAGGTGAGCCTCCGTGCACCCCACGCCACATCCCACCCTGCCAGTGGCTGGCACTGAGGGACAGCACTGGGGCCATGTGCTCAAAGCACTGTGGGGATGGGGCCATGGAGGCATGTTCCTGCCCCAGCAGTGTTTCCTAATGGCTGTTCTGGTGATGCTCACACTAAAAAATCGACTAGTCACCTGTGCCAGGGGCTGGATGACCCCAAAATCACCCCCTTGCATTAGCATTTACCATAGCCCAACGTCAGCCCTCAGGGCTCAGAGGGCAGGTGGATGTGGCACAGGAATAAAGAGGCTGCATGGAGCTGGAAATGCTCCCAGCCCCGTCCCTCTCGCCCCCAGCGCTGGCACGCTCCCATGTTGCAGATTTCCGTATTTTTTTTTCTCTGAGCTCTTAAATGGCAGGTCCGTTCCTCAGCTTACCAGGAGCTTTTCTCTGCTGTCTTATTTACTTGGAAACACCATTTATTTGGATGTGCATCATAAATCTCAGCTCCTTCCTGGTGTGAGTGCATCGTTTGGGCTACACATCTGAGGGGAGTTTTAGGGATGAGTGAAGGGCAAAAGGTACTTTTGGGATGGATGAAGTGGCCAGGATGAATGAAGCTCACCACAGATTTAAAATTACATGAAAATGGTTTTTCTCTTGGCATAGTTTGAAATAATGTTTGTTTGCTAAGTCTAAATCTTCTTCCAAAGTATTTAAAATACAAAAATTGCACTGCCTCTTTTCTGTCCTTTTCTAATTGTTTCCCTTCTTACTCTGGACTGCAATAAAATGGGTAACACCCCATTTTTTCCCTTACTGTTTAATTTCTCCTTTTCCTCTTGCTTCTCTCTACATTTTCAAACATTCACCACGTCTTTACCAGTCAAAATGGGTAGGAGGGACAGTGGTGGGACAGTGGTTTTCTAAACATGACAGGAGGATGAGTATGGCTACTGGTTTCCATTTGCCAGTGGGTGGGAAGCACCACCAAAGGGGAGTCACAGGACAAAACTCATGAGGGGTGAGAACCTGAACAGTTGGGAACAGTCAGATTTTAAGGGATTTTCTTCCTAATTGTCTCAGGCCACAGAGTGCTCTTGCACCCAGCCCCAAATATCTGGCTGAGTTGCAGAGTCTCCTTTAGCAGCAGACACCTAGCTTTAATTTTAAGGCTTTGTGCAATGGGGAATCTGCTCTGTCCCTAGCCTGGCTGGCCTGATGGTTATTTATCCTTCCCATTAAAAATCTGCACTTTACTGTTAGCCTAGATTTCTCTTGCTTTAGCTGCTAGCACCAGGAAATTTTGCTGCCTTTGTTTGCTAGGATAAAGGACCTTGGCAATCAGAAATGTTCCCAACATGTAGGTATTTATAGATGCGTCTAAGTTCCCTCTTAACTTTCCCTTAGATAAACTAAACAGATTGGCTTCTTCACTCGCTCACTGTGAGGCAGGTTGTTCCAGACCTGAAATAATTCCTGTCATTCTTTTCTGAAGTTTTTTTATTCTCAGCCTCCTTCTTTCCCAGCCTGTCGGTATGGGGCCAGTCCTTGGTGCCAGCTGCTGGTGTTTTTGGGGTCACCCGTTTGCAGGGACTGCAGCTGCCAGCCCTGTGCAAGAGGTCACTGCCACAAGAGGGAGGAAGCACTGGGGACCCACTGGGGACCTGGGGGGTTCCATGGGAGGACTGTGCTCTGGCAGGGCTCGAATGCAGCCTTTTTAATCCCAGAGGATTGCCCCACTTCACAGTGTGGCTGCAGGCAGAGTAGGGACCTGGAGATGAAAAGCTGCCAGGATGGTAGTGTTCAGTGCCAGGCTTAGCCATGCCTGTAGTCCAGCCTGAAACTTGGCTTTCTGTGGAGACCCAGTAGCTTTCCTGAAAACTGGAACCAAGCAGTGCTGGAGAACTGCAGGCTTGAGCACTGCTCCTCTGCAGCAGCCCATGGGCTGGAATATGGGGTCTTTAACACAGCGGTGAGCCTTTCCTCAAGATACCATCTTTGTTGCTAAATATAGGCCTTGCACTGATGAAGGGGGAGCATTTCCAGCAGTCCCCCCATGTCAGCGGTTTGGACAAGATTGGCCATCCCTGGGGGCAGGCTGTGCTCATCTAGTGCAGCACAGGCTTTGTTTCTCATCCCTCACTCCTGCAGGAAGGCACTGAGCACACCTCAGCTCCTCCCAGCATCACCTCCTGTGTTGGTTCTCAGCAGCCCCCTGCTTGCAGGACAGTGTCAGGGCTGGATAACACCTACACACCCAGCTCCTGCCCAGCTCCGTGGGGACTTGCTTCCCAGCCTTCAGTGCTTCCTTTTTGCCACTGGCATTTCCAAAGTGGGTTGTGGAAAACCACCTGAGATATGAAAATGGCACGTGGAAGATCCAGAGAAGCTTTTATAATAGGTGATATTTAATGCTAGGGCAGGGGAGCACCAGCTGCAGGGCAGAGCAGCTGCCTCCCTGGTGCTATCAGCCCAGGAACAAGAGCTCTAATGGACACCCTGCCACTGATAAAAGGCAAGATGATGAACTGGCTTGTCCTACCTGAAGTAAGTGCAATGCTCTTATTGCATCCGTTGATGTAAATAAGTTTTCTGTTGCCCTGGCTTTTTCCTCTCCCCCGCCCTCAGTTCTCCTCAGCAGTGTTACCAGAGCAAAAGCCACCTTAACCTGCTTTAGCCAGGAAGATGCATGACAAATAAATTGCCTCTCCGCACAAGTGCTTTCAGGAACAGGAAATTTCTGCCTGCTGGTGAGGATATGGGTGTGCTCTGAGTAGCCCTGCAGTGTGCAAATGGCTGCTACAAAGGAAGTGGTGCCGGTAAATACAGCAACAACATGTGCTTCCTGTCGAGGCTTAGTAGGCTGACGCCATCCCTCCATGGGAAAGTGGATGTTCAGCCCTCAACGGGGCAAGAGCAGGGGGACTTTGCCAACTAAAATGCCCTGTTGAGGCACACAGAGGCATAATCCTGCCTGACCTCTGGGGCTTGTGGGGTTTTATTTGCTGAATCCTTCATCTCAACTTTTCTCCAAGACTGTGGTTGCCTTAGCAGGGCTGCTCAGGGCTTATGTGTGTCTGCAGAGGGGAGATTCACGAGGATGTTCCTGTGGCTGATGCCACTCGCCTGTGATTACAGGCTGGCAAGAAGGCTGCAGCTCTGAGAGAAAGCAGAGCAGCCAGCAGAGAGCAGCCAGCTGTAAAGATAAATGAAAGAGGAACAATGCCGCTGATGAGTAGAGCTGTGCGCCTGCGAGAAAGCACTGCTCTTCCACTGCCACCCTCTCCTGCTTCCCAGCACGGCCCTGCAGCCGCTCTGACTTCATCCCTGTCATCGCGCCAGTGCAGTGCCGCCCCTCCCGCCCTCGCCTGCCCGTGCATCCCTCCCACCTGCCAAAGGGGGCTCGTTCCTTTGCTGCCCGACATCAGTGCCAGAGCTCTGTCCTTGCTCAGCCCTACAGCTGACACTGAGCAACAGCAGGTCTTAACATCATGGAGAGTAATGGAGAGTACGAGCGAGACTGCTTCCGAGGGCAGACATTCCGTGCGTGCTCCGAAATCACCGATGAATAGGAAACCTTGCTGACAGGGGACACTGCTGCTCCTGCAGGCTGTGGGTGTGTGAGGTGCCGCTGAACGTCCCCAAGGCACGAGAGGTGCCACAAGAGGTGCAATCTGTGCTTTAGCCCTGCTGGACTGAGGCCAAAAATGTCCCACTTCCCTCGCTGTGTCCCGGGGAGGACACAGCCCTAGCAGAAACGCCCTGGCAGAATATTAGTGGGAGCAGGGGCTGCACCTGCTGCTGAAGAAGATGCATCCGCCTGCCCTATAACCCACAGCTCAAGTGCCAAACAGGTTCGTGGAGCTCCCTGGGGGATTTGGCAGAAAAAGGCAAGCTGTGCCGCCAGCGTGGCGACCGGCTGTCTCCTTCCACCGTCCTTCTCTCGAGTGCTTTTTTCCTCTTTCCCATATGCCTTTGGCCAAAGAGAAGGGCGTTCCCATGCTCTGCACCTTTGCCTGGTGGGAGCAGGGCGTCAGGATGCCGCAGCTGCAGAGGTGCCCGAGGTGTGAGCTCCGCACTCCCCTGCCTTGGCTGCAGCCCCACCGCTCTCCATTTGCTCTCCGTTTTCTCTGCGAGGTGTGTGAGACGGGAAGCACCAAGGAGCTGTTTGCTATTGCATGGAGCGTCAGGGAAATGAAGCAGATTCCTGTTGTGGGCAAATGTCTGACACTGACCACAGCCCCACCAAGAGGCCCCTTGTCAGGTTGCTTGGCTGCATGTGCCCTGCTGTCCCCACCACCCTGTGTCCTCTCTGTGGGCTGACTGGGTGAGTAGCTGAAGCCATTGCTGAAAGCCAGACTGGCCATTGCTTTATCTCAACCTGAGCCCTGCAGCCTCAAAATCCTGGGAAGTAGCTAATGCTCAAGCAGTGGGAGCACAGAAGCAACCATTTCCCGGGGGAACTCTCTCCTCCCCATTGTATGCCCATGCAAGTTTGAGAGCATGTTTATTTTAGGAGAAGCAGAGAAAAGCAGCAACCCACAGCCCAGAGGCCCTGGCTGCTTCCCCAGTGTCACTTGAGCCACTTTGTGCCTGGAGGTTGCTTCAGGTTATTCAGATGCTCTCCAGTAATTCTGTGTTGACGTACAGACACAGGCTCAACAGCCAAAGTGCTGAACCCAAGAGGGTGTCTGTCTGCAGTAACAACACAGATTGAACCACACATCAGCCCTGCACAGCACAGGCACCCAGCTGGGCACCCAGCTGCCTGTGTCCCAGTGATGCTGCTGCTCAAAGAGTGGGTCAGCAAAGGCTGTGTCAGTAAGAGCTGTCACTTTGGTGGACATTTTGGGGTTGAATGGCCTGAGCTTTACTAGAGGCTCTTGCTATTCCTGCTGCAGAGATGAACATGCTTAGACTTCAGTTCCCCCACTTCAATATACAGCTTCAGCAAAGGATGAAGAAGTCCACAGAGCCACCAGACTGTCAAACCAAAGTCTCATGCATGGTCACCTATCACTACTCTGCTTGGGAACTTTTTGTCTAAAACCAGCAGCAAAAGGAAGGTCCTTGACAGACACAAAGACTTTTCTGTCTGTGCAGCATAGGAAAACCTTGCTGCACATGGGGCTGTTGGTCTCTCTGTTCATCCAAGTCATTGTCACTGTTTTGAAGTTATTTTGATGGTGAGAGTGCGTGCAGCACTTCCCATGCTGTGGCAGAAAGGAGACAAGTGAGGGAGAGGCTCTGGGGAGCCACAGACAGCCATGCCCCAGAGTCATCCAGACAAGCCTAGAGTGCATCCCTTCTCCCTCCAGATAAATGTTTCAGCTCTGTTTGCCTTCATTTAGTGCCTGTGTTTTCCCATCTCCAAGGAAGTACAGCTGCTGGAGCAACTTTCATGCTGAGATTTACACTGATGGGTTTCATATATAGCTCTGAAAGCAAGAACTGAGACCATTCTCAAGCATCTCCAGCAAGATGGGGACTGATCAGGGACCAGCCCCATCAGTGCCTTGGCCAGGAGCTCCATGAGCCACTGCACTGTCCCTGCTGCATCTCTCTCTGCTTTGCTCATCAAGTTTCCAAAATGAGGTGATGCAGGGTCTGCACAGCAGCACCCAGGTACCTCCCTTCCCACTTTGCTTTGTCAGGTGACTGACCATATTCCTGCTGCAACCAAAGTGAAGCACTGGAGCCCGTCTCCTGTAGCACACACTCACCAGGGGATCTTCAGTGTGGAGCCTTCATACCCACAGCATGGGATGTGCCACCCTGTCCTCCGCCCATCCATGCTCCATTCCCCCTCACAGCCACCCCAGCATCTCAGGAGGGTGAGGACAAATCTCTTGGGTGCATTTCTGCAAAACAAACCGGCTCTCCTCACCATTTTTTAAAGAAACAAACCAAGCTTGAAGGCAGAGCCTGGCAGTCTGGCTGCTTTCTATCTGGAGTGCTGGAGCTGGGGAACGTCACTGCATCTTAATGGCATGAGGCTGGACAGAGATCAGGATTCTGGTGGCAGAGGCAGTACTGGCACTGTTATAAATAGAGCAGCCACGGTAACTGCTCATGAAGGTTTATAGTCTTTAGGATTTGGAGGATCAGTATGAAGCTACACTGAGAGATGCATTATCCTCAGCATTTGTAGGAGCTGGGGGAAGTGCAGGGGGAGGACAGTAAATGAGCATGGATTTGGAAATCATCCCTCTTGTGAATCCAAGTGTGAGTCCTTGGAAAGGTGCTCTCTGCTGTGTGCTGGCTCCTCTTGCTTTGCTCTGCCTGCTCTGGGGGTTTAGACCATGCAAGGCAATGCATCAGTGCCAGCATTTCAAGCCAATCTCAAGCCCTTTTGCAGGAAGAGAGGGTTTGCCCCAGGGCAGCACCAGCCGGAGCCCTGCAGCCTGCAGGTACAAAGCACCTTGCACTAGTCTCGCTGGCATTGCCCCTAAAAATTATTCCAAGTATTGAGCCTCAGGCAAAGGCCTCCTGCAGTCTGTGGCCTGGATAGCTCTCGGGGCTGGCACTGCTCAGGTACACCAGCGTCTGTGCCCAATGCCCTGGCATGGAGACCATCCTGCCTGGCTGACATCGCTTCCCCAGCCTCACAACCAGCTTCCCACCTGCACGTGTCCAGGAAACATGGCAATGTCCTGCCAGGCTGTTCCCCCTTCTCAAGGAGTATTTTTAGACTGGATCATTTCACAGCCTGGGCCACAGCAGACTGCAGGAGGAGCTATAGCAGAGTAAGGAGGGGGCACTGCACTGCAGTGCAAGGGGAGATCAGACTGGACCTGGAGCTGGGTTTATTGCTGAAGCCGGGGCAAGCTCTGCCTGCTGCTTCACGTGTCCTGCAGTCTCCTTGCTGCACTGTTCATTCCCTCTCACTTGGCACATAGTGCACAGCTGTTTCCCCTCTGTGCAGTGGTAGATTTTGCACAGCTGAATTTCACAGGGTGTGTTGCAGGGAGGTTTCGTAAGCTTTGGGGCTCTGGGGCTGTGGGAGCTCTCCCAGGCTCCTGATCTGCTCCAGAACAACAGCAGGGTGATGAAACCACTCTCCCAGCTGCCTGCTCTCACCATGGCTCAGCAGCTCATGACCTTTGGGGGGAAACTCCACTCAGCTGTGTGCTCTGGCCAGTATGAATGTCCAGGCTCTGAGATCTGACCATCCCATGTCCAAGCCAAGCCTGAGGGGCGAGGGAAAAGGCACATCATCCCTCAACGTCATCCATCCTCCAGGGCTTGTGTTGTTGTGTCACTCTTGAGGACGGCATGGGTATGCCTGTGCCCCAGGAACTCTTGCTCAGCCCGCGGCTGGGCTCGCTTTGAAGGTCACCTCGGGGCTTCCGAAACTGTCGTGGCTTGCGCCGTGCCGGCAGCAGAGAGGGCGGGCGGGTGGCGACACTGCGCCTTTAAGAGAGACCCGTGCGCAGGCTGCGGCCCTGCGGCACGCGCGCTGATTGGCCGAGCGGGGAGGGGGCGGGGCCAGCCATTCAGAAATTTCCGAGCAGCGCTTCATCTCTTAAAGGGACAGGGCAGGGCAGCCAGGCGCCCGCCTCGCATCCACTGTGGGCGCCTGAGGCTCCCAGGGGACACCAGCGTTCATTTTTCTCCCCGCGGCTGGTCTGTTTCTATGCCAAAATGTGTGTTCTGGGGCAGCACTGCCCGGATGAGGCACCATCATGAGTCATTGGCTGTGGGCAGTGGGAATCGGTTTTGCTCCATCTGAAAGGGGCAGATTGGAGCAGGGCTGGCCAAGAAAAGAACATATGGACCCACAGAGCTGCCCTTCTCGTCCCCAGCGCAGGGTGTAAATTATCGAGGAAGGAAAATCCCTGAGCCCAGGATGAGGGGAAAGGTCCCCAGAGCTGGGCAGAGTGTTGCTGAGCTCTTGCCTTACTTTCAGAGCCACATGTTGACCCACTCTGAGGATGGTACTGGTTTCTCCTGGTGAAGAGCCCCTGAGAATCAACTCGTGAGGCTTTGTGGCCCCAAGGTCACATTGGCTTAGGCGGGGCCAGCCAGGAGATCTCAGACAGCCTTGTACAGCCCAAGTGGGGTTTGTTGGGCTCCCACTAAGTGTATAAGCACACCCAGGGACAGCTTGGGACTAGTGAAAGTTGCAGGGAAACAGGATGTCTGGTGAGGTCACACTAGGCACAGCTGTCTGGAGATCAAGGTACAGGACAAAAAAAATAGCAACTGATTCTCTTAAAGGCAAGAGATTTTGAAATACCTTGCTCTGACTCTGACTTGGAGTGGTGAAGTTGTGCCCTGGGGTCACATTGTCAAACCTTTCTATTGCTCCATCAGGCTGGAGATGTGCTTCATTCTAAAGGAAATGAGGCACACACCAGCACTGGTCACCCACAGACCACAGGATATGTCTGTTCTGTAGTTGCTGTGCCCATACAGCAGCAAAGGTACCCCTTTGCACAGAGGGAGGTGCATGAAGGCAGCCCACAGACAGCCCATGCTTCCAGCACAAGGCAGGAGCATCTCTGCCAGGTGATGGGGAGAGCAGCTATGGGCATTGTGAGGCTGTCAGGAATTCCATAAAGCCTGCTCCAGTTGATTGCTATTAAATAGAGCCTCCAGGCTCTCCTTTACAGGGAGAGACCCTGGGCTCTGCTCTAAGGACCTGCTTCAGGTCTCCATCACTCATCTCCCCTGCCAGCACAGCCATGGAAGACATTTAATTGACCATGATATCAATAGCAGAAACTGGCCAATGGTGTTTATTGAAGACCCTCATGCCATTGCTGCCACAAGCGAGGATACAGGAACAGTGTATCAGGGATCATTAACAGAATGAGAATGGTTTTGCCCTGGAGGAGAATAATTTGTTGGGCATCTGCCCTGAGAGCGCTGAAAGCTATTGGTCCCTTGGTGTGCCTGGTTATTATTATCCCAGCTGCACATTTCTCAGTGTGAATTGTGCTGGTGGCAGGAAGGAACAGTCACAGAGTGAGATGTTTTTTAACCTGCCCCTTCCCACTCGCCTGTGACTGCACAAACCCTTCAGTGCTTACAGGAACCTCCAGCCTGTTTGCCCAGTAGCTGTGCAGCCTCTACAGAGCACCTCTTCAACTTCCATTTGACAAGCCCCAGACATAGCAAATTGCAAATCCTGGCAGGATGAGGTATGTGGTAGTGTTAAGGAACTAACTGACAGACTGAGCCAAGTTCAGTTGATTCCTTTCTTTGCTGTTCATCTCCCCATGGTCTACCCCTGCAAATACATTTCTCTCCATTTCCCTGTCCCTTGTTCTTATCTGGGTGGCTGCAGACCCTGCTGCCTCCCTGTGCTGTGTGTCTTGGGTAGCTTTTTCCAGATGATTATGGTCAAAAAAGGCACCTTCCCTATGCAGAACCGTCCTTCACTTCCTCCCCCAGCATTATAAAGATTCCCTATCTGAATTCAAATGCATGGCTTTGGTTCCCCTGGCAGGACCCAGCTTCTCTTGGGCAAAAGTCAAGGAGCAGCCTGTGCTCGTGTGACTGCTGTTTCTGCAGAGAGCTGGCTGCCTTCAGCCTGCCCCATCTTCTGCTCCTAGAAAGGCTGTAGGTGCAACAAACCCGCAGCTCCTGGTGCCTCACACTTGCCTTCCTCTTCCCGCAGGACTTCATGTGAGAGGAAGGAAGCGACAACAGGGGCTGAAATGCCGGCGACACCGGATAAAACCTAGCTCCGTGCCGCCCTCGTGCCTTGTAAATAGCATCATCTCCGGGGATTTCTTGACACTTTGCTGAAATTAGCACCTGTAAAAAGAGCAGCTGCCAAAGCAGAATTTAAATAAGGGGAGAGTTCCGGTAGGAAGAGGGTAGAGAATGAGAGAGCTCTTGATTTCCTCAAATCATTTCCCTCCATGAAGGCACCTGCCTAGAAATCGGCTCCCAGCATCTTTCACGCTTCTCAATGCCCACATCACTGCAGTGAGGTGCCCACAGCTGCCTGGAAGTGCTGGGCATTGTGCCTGCCCTGCCAGACCCAGGTCTTGGCACCCCAGTGCAGGTGTCCACATTGTTTATTCCCCAAAAGAACCCCTCCCAGTAGCCAAAAGCACCACTTCTCACTAAAACAAGCTGGAGAAGTACAGGATGTGGATGCCTCTGGCCAGCCACCCCTGGCCTCCTCTTGAGCTTGATAAGGTGCTGCAAGCTCTGTGCAGGACATTAGGGAATTTTGCAAGCAGGTGTCAGCAACCAGGGATTATTTTTCTCCTTTTAATTGGGGCTAGCAGGTGACATATGCAGTTCATTACAAAGAAGTAGGAATTAAACAATTCTCGTGGCAGGTAAAATGGGACCTGAGTTTTTGGGAGTGGAGATGCAAGAGGTAGGGAAGGGCTCTGTCAGGGCTGCACCAGCTGAGGCACAAGACCCCTCTGTTTGCAGGTGACAATGTGGCACTAACAGATAGGAGAGCTGGGGGAAGCAGCAGAACATTTTAGATCATGGAGCTGTCCCTGAATTTTCCAGCTGGCAACTGGAGCGGGGTGAAGGCTGTGATCCTGGCACTCCAGGGCTGGTGGTGAGGGTGTTTCCCATGTGCGGGTGCCCATTGCATGAATGGCTGCCCCATTTTTGGGGTTGCCAGAGACCGAGCGTGTAGAGGACCAGATACCGTGTGGAGGATGCACACAAAAAAAATGGCAGGGGAAAAAAATCAAATGCTTCTCTTTATTGTTCACACAGCTCCTTATTAAAGCATTTTTCCCTAACACCTCTTGTCCTTTGCTTTTGCACTTCTGCCCTGAGTGAGTCCCCCTGTCCTTGCCTGTCCAGGACAGAGTGAAAGGAGATGTGTCTGGAGCAGGGCAGATGTGAGCAGTTGGGATTACAGACTCTGCCTGTGCCCTTCCCTGGTGCTTTCCTCCCATCCAAGTCAGTCTCATCCAGACATGAGTCTTCTGGACTGACCTTGGCCCAAAGATGGTTTTGGAGAAGGCTTACGGTAGTGGAGGGGCCCTCATGCAGTGGGTGGCCACTGCATGATCCCTGCCCCCTAACCATGCCAACCCAGGGTGGGAAGCATGATGGGAAGATTTGCAGCTGTCAAGGAGGTACAGCATCTCCCAGACCACAGGGCTTGTCAGTCCAGCGTCCTCCCACAGGGTCAGCACAATGTGCTCTGGAGATGGCACGAGGAGCAGTAGAAGATGTGGAGACAATCCTAATTGCTTAAAACCTGAAGTGTAAAGTTCTCTGTTAGTGCAAACGCTGCATGATTTCCTGCCATGCACACACAGTTTTTCACTGATTTAACTCTGAACAAGATTGCTTTGCATGCAGGCATCCCACCCTTCCTTGCTCTAGTGAGCTCCAGGAGTCACTGAGTTCTGCAAGGTAGAAACACTTTCTTGCATGCAGCCATTGGCTTTGTCTTGCTGCATCTCTGGGTCTTTAGATCACAGTGCACCCAGATTCCACAACAAATCATCAGCAAGAGCCCATGGGAGCAGCAGGATGAGGAGCTGTTTCCAGAGCCACCACAGTGGGGACGGGTGCTCTAGACTTGCTTGTTCAGGAACATTATGACTGTCCTAAGATTGCAGCTGGGGAATCTCAGTGCCTGAGCCACAACACCTCCCCATGGCGTTAAGCATGGAGCAGCACATTGTAGCATCCACCCTGTGATGGAGGTAGCCTGAGCAGCCCAGAGACAAATTCAGGCAGTGCTGGAAGGATAGGCTCTGCACTGTGCAGTGGGGAACGTGGTGCATTGAGGCAACATGGATCCTGATTAGGGGGTGTCGTCTGCCCCCTCCTCTTCACTCGGAAGCAACCATTTAACTTGTCTGCTTGGGAGCAAACACTTCAGGAGCACCTTTGTCTGCAGAGTTAAAGTACAGAAGTAATTTTGTATTGCAGTTTAAAGAGCTAAAGAAACAAGGAATGGGCAGGGACATTTGTCTGACCAGCCATCGTGTGGTTTCTCCTTCCACACCCCTGCTCATGCCCAGGGCCATATTCCACCAGCTGCAAGGCCAGTAGGAGCCTGGCAGACATTGTAACCTAAATTGGGGTGTTGCACCACCATGTCTTGTGGCTTAACTTGTGGACCCCTCCTGTTTCTGTTTTTTACCCATATCCTGCGAGAGCCCTGTTGTGCACATTTCATCGCTCTTCTACATTTTTTTCTTTAAACAGTTTTTCACCCACCCTAGTGTCTTTTACAACCTTTAAGCATTAGGAGTCCGTCTTCAGGTTCTAAATGGTCAGATGTGATATTTTTGTAATGGGTTTTCACTCTCTCCATTTTGTCTGGATGACTCTTCTGAACTTTTTCCAGTCCTGTACTTCTGTGTGAGAGGTGAAGGATTGCCTGAGTTGCACGGGGAGCAGCACCCTTGCCCTGCTGCACCAGCGGGCATTTCTGCTCTGCTTTTACCATTCCCTGATGGCAGTAGGTGGAAGGCCCAGCAAAGGCCCTTGGTGTTTCTACATCCCCGATGCATCTGTGGCTCAGGGGGCAATGGCAGCATCCCCAGGATGCTGTGCTGGAGCACGTGTGGTAGCATTTCCAGCCAAGCAGGGTGAGAGCTCACATGGAGACACAACAAGAGATGCTGCCGCCAGCTTAGTGACCAGTTCAGATCTGGAAAAATTATTTCATACTGCAGCGCAGACCACAGCTGAGGCGAAATGAACCCGTCCTGGTGTCAACCACAACCAAGGGCTCCCCGGTGCGCCGGGGACGGGATGGGGGCAGGAGCGAGGTGATGCACAGGGCAGCGCGGCGGCGGATCTCTGTTCCTCCTGGATGCCGCCTGCGCGGGGGCAGCGGGGGCGGCGCGGCCCGGGGACTGCCCGGTGCGCGGGG
>WEIV01018562.1:385756-434538 GCA_013390005.1 Calyptomena viridis
CGTGGCAGGGTGCAGCATCATCCCTGGGGCGTCGCGGGCCGCCGTGGTGGATGCTGGCGCTGCCGGGGCTGGATGTCGGCGTTGTTGCGGTTGGCCATCGTCGCTCGGGCTGGTCGTCGGAGTCGGTCGGGTTGGTGTTGCCGTTGCTCAGGTTGGCTGCTGCGGTCCTGCCAGCGTAGGAGCTCAGCACTGGAGCAGCCTCCCCACGGCCGGGCTGGGCCAGATGGATCTTGCTTGGCACGAGGTGGGCGTCGGGCATGATGTATTTTGGACACCCCACCTGAGGTCCTTGCTGCTTGCGATGCCGTTGCCTGAAGCCCTGGCAGTATCAAGGGCGTCCTGTCACACTGTGCTTAGCAGGCACGGTGCGTGCTGCCCGCTGGGCAGCCTCGTGGCTTCGCAGTGTTGCTTGCCAGCGCTCCCAAACTGTCACCCACTCTCCATTGAGTTTTGGTTTCCTCGCTCTGCTGCTACGTCCCTGCTCCCCGAGATTATTACGTAACCCTGCTTTGCTTGCTGGCGTGCTGTGTGCATTCTGCCCCATTTCACTGCCTCCATTTCTTCCCACACACATTCATTTTATTAGTGTTCTCCAGGACCCATTCTCAGGCTATGTCTCTCTTTCTCCCCTAAATGGAGAGACCAGTCTTGTTTGGAACCCACAAGCCAGCTTAGAAAATGGTTGGATCTGTTTGCAAAGCATTAAAATGGAGGCTAGACCCTGCCTGAAAAACAATTTACCCTGCTTGAGAGGAAGGCATTTCAGTTTGCTTCTTCTGCCTCTTTCATTCATTATCTTCAAACCTCACATGATTTCTTATTGATCCTTCTAATTATTATTTCAAGATGCTGTAGCAGGCAGACACACGGGAATCAATGGGAATTCTCTCCTCGTCTCCCCTCAGCAAACACAACCCTCTTTTTCCCTTCCTCTGTTTTTTCTTCATTACTGTCAGTCTGTAGCTCTGGTTGAAATAATTAGATCCAAAGCTGATAGCTCAGATGATATTTACAGAAGGCACCCAAAACCCCAGCCACTTTCCTATCAGCCTGGTCCTGCTTTCTGTCTCTTTCTCTGCCACCCTTTGCATCAAAATCAGCCTCGGCTCTCTTTTTCCTGCTGATTCCTGGCAAGCATTCTTCCATCTTTCCTTCGCTATCTCTTTCCTTCTCTCCATCCAGAGCAGCAAGCTCGGAGAGCTGGGTAGGAGCAGAAAATTGAAGCAGATTTGCTCCCTCCTTTCTACTCCTGCTTGCATGAAAGGTCCGGCCCAGGATTCCTGATAAGACGATTGCAAGCAGTGTGAGAAGGAAGTGATGCCAGCTGCATTGCTGCCGTGGCAGCCTGGGCAGGGGAGCCTTTCATGTTTTGCAATGGTGGAAGAGAAATCATTGTCTCTTTGTGGTGCTGCCATGGAGCTTGGGCTGCTCAGAAAGTCCGCGTTGGGAATCTCTGCTCTGCCTTAGTCTTTCTGAACATGAAAAAAAAAGATAAAATCACAAGCTACTCGCGGCATTGCAAGCAACAGAGGATGCCAGTGTTTGAGGCTATGTGAGCATAGCGGGGTCTGCATGTAGCATATGACGTGTGTGGTGTGTGCACTGCCTGTATCAGAGCAGGCAGCATTGCTCCCTGGTGTGGAGCAAATGTATGCCATGAGTAAAGCTTTGCAGCAAATACCTCAGCAATGCTCTCCTTCTGATCCAAGGGTGCAAAGTGTCTCGGCCATGAGGAATCCATGTTTTTCCAAGTCCAGTGGTGGGAAGAAGAACAAAAGGTGGTAACATGGAAACATCTGGGCATGGCTTGTGCCCAAGCAAGTGGGTTTGGCTCTGAGAGGCCAGGAGATGTTGAGCTCTGGTTAGATGTGGCTGGATGTTGCAAATCCAAAGCAGTCTCTTCATAGGCAGCCTCTGTGTCCAGGAGAGCCTTGGCTAGAGGGTGGGCTGCCAATTTTCGGGGCTGCCCCTTTAAATGAGTTCCCTGTCCCTGGAAGCACTTCCAGCAGCAGAGATGGGAAAGGGTACACAGGCCAGGCTGCTTTCCCAGGAAAGCAGGGATCTGTTCACCTCCCAAGGAGCTTCAGCATCTCCATTTAAGCCTTTTTTCTCCCCTTGCTTCTTCACACAAGCAGAGGAGAGGCATGTACTGGTGCTCCGACATCAGAAACGTGCTCACAGTTGCATATGGTGGTGTATGTTCTCTGACATCATGGCATACTCACATACCCTGTGCAGCTCTGCAGCACGTGAGACATGCCCACACGTGCTGCCCAACACACGGCACAGTCCCAGCATCAACCTGCACCTCCTCCCACTTCCAATGCCCCTTCTGTTCTCTCCTCCTGCCGTTCCCCTTCTCTAGGACACAAATTAGCTTGCTCAGGCAATGCTAGTAACTGAGAACCCCTAATCCTCACCAAAGGGAGAGAGGAAATCTCTGAGCTCTGGGATTCTCACCTCTTTTTGCTTTGCTTTTCTTCTCCCCTCTGAGATCCCTTTCATTTCTTCTCCCTTTTCTGTCCATGTTCCCTGTTAATTATTTCCCAGACCTGCACTTGATGTCATTGCTGTCCTCCATTGTTTCCATCACCATCCCTCCTGTTGTCCCTGTGCCCTTCTTGTCCCCCCTTGCCTGTTGGTGAGGGACTCAATTCCTCCTCTGCCAGACTGGGGTGACAGGAGGACTCCTGGATTTGGAGGAGGAATGGCAGTGTGATCCAGGGAAGCATCCCTGCCTCACAGCACTAGAGAAGCAGACTGCTCAAACCCCTCCTCTCACACAGCGACGCCCACGGCCTCTCAGGAGAGGGGTGCTCAGCTGCCTGGCCATGCCCAAGGCCCTTCTCTGGCACTGCTCCATGTGCTGAGGGTCTGCAAAAAGCCAGTACCTTTCCCTCCCACAGGAAATGTCCAGCCCAGTGTCTTAGTTCACTCCAAGGTCCCTGGTGCTGGGCACAGTGCCCAGAGCAAGGCCCCCCATGAGAGTCCCAAGGGTCTCACCAGTGTTTTCATGTGCATTTGGGGTGTTTGAGGAAGGGGCCAAGGGCAATGCAGGCTGGGTTCCGGGTTTGCTGGCCCTGCTTGGCCAGAAATATGAAGTCCTGCTTTCCCCCCATTCTGTGGTCCCTTTCTCTCTCTTGGGGGGTCAGGAGGATGCAGAGGGGAGTTAGAGAAGCATTGCAATTAGTCCCTGACCACCTGCAAGTGCCCACAGCATGCCAGACATGTGTAGCTCCCACCCCTGGCAGAGGTGTTCCATGGCCAGGCAGTTAGAGGAGTGGGACAGGTCCTCCCTGCCTGTCTTTGGCAGCGAGTGTTTCACTGATGTTCACTGGTGGTTTTTCATGCATAAACATTGCTTGTTACATTCTTCCCATGCCCTGGGGAACTACCTGCAGCAGGTGGGCACAGGGCAGCACATCTTGAGGGAAGCACCATCCTTCACTGAGCCTTTGGTTGCTGTTGGATTTGCAGCTTCTGTCTCTTGGGACATGGCTGGCAGGGGAAGAAAAGATCCTTGGAGAAGCCGTGGGGGCTCTGACTGGGTTTCTGAGTGATGAGCAGGTATGGCTGGAAGGAAGGAGGGAGAGCACCAAGGGGGCAGGCAGGAAGCCAAATGCAGGTTGCTTTGTGGGAAATGGCTGAAGCCCCAGATGTTCCCTGGGGAGGTGCGAGGGAGGGTGAGAGGAACAGGGTGCTGGGGACACGGAGGCAGTGGAGGTGGTGAGGTTGGCAGGGTGATGTTGCTATGGCTACTCTTGTGCTATTCATAGAAGAAATTAGCTAAATCTTTGCACTGAAACGTGGAGGAGGAGAGAGGAGGAAGGCGTTCTCCGTGTTTAGAGGGAAGGAGAGAAGCCAAAACAGAAAGGGGGTGAAGTTTTCCTCCTTTGCTCTGTGCCTGCACCATGGAGGGGCATTTTGGGGAAGCACCACTGCCTGAGCTGCCCAGCAGGACATGGGAAGATGCAGGGAAAGAAGAGCTGTCCCATGAGAAAGCAATCCCGCAGAGCTTCCACACAGAGCCCCGCATGGCAAGATGAGTTCTGTATCGTGCCAGGAGCACAGGAGACATCCTTTTAATTAAAGACAGCCAATCTGTGAAAGGTATTTTTGGCAACCTAAAAGTAGATGCAACTGTAGTGAAACTTACCCTTCGCGTCTGGCTCTGTTGCTGAACACAGTGCTTGTCTATATCTGACCCCATCCATCTGCTCAGCCCCTGCTCCGTGGTCACTGGTGGTCCCCCTCTCCTCTCTCCACCTCCAGCAGCTCTTCCAGTGTGTCCTCCTGCCAGCCGGAGTCCCAGAGAGTCTTCCCTCTCCAACACTCCTCATCACACTCCACTCCCTCGTGAGAGTTTGATTCCCCTTCCAAAGACCTGTTTGTCACCTCCTCACTCACGATGTGTAAATCTGCGTGTCTGTTCCTAATATATCCCCCTCCATCTGATTTCACCCCTCAGCTTGTTTCTTGGGCATCTCCATCTGGTGATCCTGCCGTCATCACCCAGTTGAGTTGCTATAACCAGGTACTGAGCTGCTCTCCTTCCCCCAAACCCAGCCTCACACCCACCCTTGGCCCCTTGCCCCGTGGACCTGGGAAGTCATAATTTCTGATGGTCTTGACATTCCTTTCCTGCCCCCCAGCTGAAATCAAGGACCAGCTAATGCTTTATAAAGTCATCTTCCTTCCCTGTGCCTCTTGTGGGGAAACGTGTACCTTGAGACACAGATGCTGAGTGAGCCAGTTCCCCTCACCCATCCTGGAGCATTCCATGTCCTGCTGTTACCCATTCCCTGGACTGGGCTGAGGAAGGTCAGATGTTCTCAGTGATCCTTCACAAAATATATTGACTTCATTTAGGAGTGGACAGCTGAGGACATTTATCTCCTTAGTTTATTTATTCACCTGTAAGACTTTCTGTGAGTATGTGAATCCCTTGGACAGGGGCTGTGCGCTTGTGCTTGTTGACTGTTCCAACTCATCCCTTTAATACAGTAAGGAATAACACTGGAATTGGAGAAGTGATTTGAAGGACTGAGCTTAGCTGCTCTCCAGCTGGATTACCAACTGCAGCCAGCCAGTCCAGAGGCACAGACCCCAGCCCTAGAGCTGCACTCTGCTGCTGGTTTTGGGGTGTTGAGCTGCTGGAGAGATCCCCAGAGCACCACAGGGAGAGGTGTTGGAGCTGATGTCAGAACTAGCTGTCGTAAAGATGTAGCTGCTGCTGTAAAGGCAGCATCTGAAGCCACATAAGTGGGAGATACCCCATCAATGCAACAAAAAAAGGGCACCGAAAGTACATGTCAAAAATGGGAGGATGTGTCCCTGCCACATTGCTAGAGGAGGAGGAAAAGGCAGAGAGTGCATTGTTGAGGCATCCAAGGCCAAGCATGGGCAGGTTTCATGCAATGTGGAGGAAGTTGCTCCTCGTGAAGAACCTGGGGATGGCAGAAAGACCTTCAGCCTCCACCACAGCAGCGCCTGCTGTCCTCCCTGTTGGAGGGATGCCCTATGGCCCCATGGCTGTGCTTTCTACCTGGCTCTTCCACCTTGATTTAGGGACTTACATGACTAGGACCTGCCTGAGCCCAGTGCTGACCAGTGTCAGGGATTCAGCGGGGATCTGCTGTCCATCCTCAGGGTGGAGGGTCCTACAGGGGGTTGAATGAGAGGGAAACCCTGGGGATGGCCATACCAGAGATCCAATCCAGGTACTTTGGGTCTGGATGAGGGTGACAGGTGGAAGTGAAGCAAAAGCTGTCACTGTCCCTGGAGAGTTGCCTTGTTCGGGTAAGCCCCTCAGCACATCCTATGCTATTATAGGAGGAGAGAAGCTTCCGTTCCTTCCATAGCTGTGAATGCTCATTTAGAGAGAGGAAGTAATTAAGACTAATCAGGCCATAATCAGGACTGTGGCTGTGTGCCGGGCACCCGCTGCGCACAGCTCCGTGCAGGATGCTCTCCAAGGGAACCATGGAGAGCGTGGTCCCAGGGTCCCCTGGGTCCCAGGGGAGAGCAGGTCCAGCACTGGTCTGTGTGGTTGGGGTGTGGGGGCTCTGCCTGCCACCCCAAGCCCCGTGTGACGGAGGGAGGGGCAGTGGCTCAGCATTGCAGCTGTGATTCAGGGATGGGTGTAGCCCTTGCTGTAAGGTTGTGCCCGCACTGTGGGTGCAGTGGGCTGTGTTAATGCTCACAGCTGGTTTTAACACATGCAAAGATGGGATGATGTAGGGAGCCCTCAAGGGCCCTCGTTGCAAATCCAACAATATACTATGAGCGTGTATGAGGGACTTAGAGATGAAAACTTTTAATACAGTGTTTAACAAGTTCAGAATACCTGAATTTGAAATGAACTTCACAGTTAAATCTGCAGACTTCACTTGGATGGGGCTTGCTGAAGAACTGCTCAGAGTGTGTAATTATTTTTGGGAACACGTGGTGCTTCAGAGCACTCAGGATCAGGCCCTAGATACCTTCTTGTCACCTTTGTATTAACTGAAATTTAACTTGAAGCTCTGTTGATGGATCTTGGTTTGCTTTTTTCCCACAGAAACATGTTTCTTAACACTTATTAACTAGATGTGCACTGGAATTTACTGAAGAGAAGAAAACAGGATATTTGAATCCCAGGAAGAAAGAAATTTTTATTTTAACAATGTCCCTTATTCACTTTTTTTTCCCCTATACATATGTATTTGTCTGAGAAGAAGATGAAAGCATGCGACTCTTCCAGATAATAACAACTCTTCCTGTGAAAAAAAGAATCAAGTCAATTGTATTTGGTGCTGCCAGGTCAGAGGGAAGCTACTGAAGCCCAGCACCTCTGCAAATTGGGTCACTTATTTTAGTGGGCTGAGCCTGGAACAGGATGTCTAACTTTCAAGTATGAACACTCTGGCCTTAATGGCTTCTAAATGGAAACTGAGACTCCACAAACCTTCTGTTTGGGAAGCTTTCTTCCTTTCTTGCTGAGTGAAGGCTTTTTCCAGTCCCTATTTAAGCTTGCTGTTTAAAAAAAAAAAAAAAAAAAGGGCACCAAAACAAAGATTAAAATCTCAGTAGCTGCTTGTGTTCACATTACACTTTGGGCATTTCAGTAGCTTTGCCAAAGATCCTTGTGACCAGGAACCTTTCAAGTCCCCCATTCCCTGTTTCCGGATGGCCGGGGTGCTTTGAGCTGGTGCCGAGGTGCAGCCATGGGGCAGGGGCTCTGCTGCCACGGCCCCAGAGCCTGCTCATGCCACCAAAACAGCCCAGAGGCAGCCTGGAGAGGAGGGCTCATCCTGCTTTCAGCTACTACTGTCTGGAAGCTGAGCACAGGGGCATGGGCAGCATCATTTGCCTGGCTAGGTGGGACTGACACAGAGTTCTGGGCACAAGCTCCATAGTCAGCCCCAGCATCATTTCCTACATCATTGATGCCACATTTTGAGCTGAGCAGAAGGAAGGGCAGGGGCCAGGCTCAGCCTGTTGCTTCTCTCCATGCAGGCACACTGTTGGATCATGTGTGCCTGCCCCTGCCCAATCTGTGTCAACCAACAGGTCATTCTTGCAGGAGGTGAGAAAAAGTGCAGAGAGAGTTACTTTGTCCAACTAAGTTAAAGAGAAGGGAGACTCATCTCTGGACAAGAAATTCTTCAGCCTCCAGAAATTTCCAGCCTATCTTTTCTTTTGTTCCCTCTCACTGTCACAGCCTGAGGGACTCCTGAGGGATCAGCTCTCCCTCAGGGCTCTGCAGCCCTCTGATGCTGCCAAGCACCCTCGGCTCTGGCCACCATGTAAAGCCCATGAAAGCAAAAAGAGATGAGCACAGGGATCTGTGAGAATTGGACTAGACCTGGCAGCAGTGGAGAACCACTCCCCTTGAGAAGGGATAAAAATGCCAAAGCATGGATTTGGTGTTGAGATGTAGGAAAAGCCCTACATCTCATGGGCCAGCTGGTAGTCAGGGTTCAGTCTGGGAAGGGATGTGCTATGCATCGCTTCTTGACAGGAGGTCTCGGAGGTGGCTTCCCTGGGCACAGCCAGATTAAAGCCAAGGAGGTGGTTGGCAGGGACCAAGAGCAACCTGGAGAGATGGTGCCAGCACCTCTTTGCTCTGTGCATCTGGTCTCCAGCAAGGGCAGAACTGATACTCATCCCCTCCCTTGCCTCAGGCAAAGGAGCCTTAGGAGTGGGTTTCTGTCTGGCCTTGACCTCAGAAGTACCCACAGGTTGCTGTGGAGGATCTGTGTCATTTCAGGTGCTTTGGGAGCTACATGCTGGGCTCTGGGTTGGTGCAGGAGGTAGCACTGGGAAAACCAGCATCTGTGTGAAGGGCAGGGAACTCTGGCACAAAGCAGATGAGTGTGTCAGTGCTTATCAGGGTGAGTGGCGGTGAGCACGGGCTCCCTGTGTGTGCTGTGCTGGCAGGACCTGAGCTCGTTCCTGTGAAATTAATTCATTAGCTTGGTGCAAACCCTTTCCCTGGAGCAGCAGGAGCCTGCTGGTGCCTGGGCATCCTGCAGCCGACCCCACTGCTGCAGCAGCATCACACCACTCCACAGCATCCCAGAGCTGGTACCTGCACGTTCACAGCTAGCACCTGACACGTGGGGAGTCCTGAGACAGAGCAGCTGCTTTCAGAGCTGTAAATGCACAGCTTTCTCTATGGTTTAACACCCTTAAAAAGAAAAAATCAAAGCAGATGGAGCTGGACTACGAGCAGCTCAGTGTCGACAATGATTAGGTGCTTCTGTTGAGCATCTTCCCACTTGTGACCTCTGCCCCGAGAGCTTTTAAAAGGATGTAAAGACTGAAGTTCACTTATCTCCAGAGCCATTTCCTTTTGGGTGCTACTAGTATACCTCATATGGTATGAAATAGAGGATATTAGAAGACAGATTGGATGAGAGCAAAAAGTCAATTTGTGGAATTTACAGAAATAAAGGAGTAAAGTTAGTACTTTGATTCTCATGCACTAGCCCAATGTCACAAATAGTCACTCTGTCCTGCACATTCCTTCCTGCATGACACATGGGGTACACCACCCTCCTGCAGAGACCAGCTCTGTGTGTTAAGCCTGGTATCTGGTGGCTCCTGTTTGAGTGCTGTTGCTGGTTAAGATGGAAATGGGTTTATATGTGGGCTCAATCCAGTTGCCTTTGGCCTGGGACATCTGTAGCACATGTATTTTGCCTGGAGGAGGTACATAATTCCTGACCTCTGTGGGCTGGCCCCCATGCTGGCTCTGTGGCAGATGTGAAGCTATGGCAAAGCTTTGGGATTTCAGTTCTGGAGAGATTATCTTGAACTTTTAGTTCGGAGTCTCCCTGCTCAGCTCCTGTGTACCAGCCCTTAGGGAAATGCCACAGGGCAGGACTCAGTCCTCAGCAGCAGGCTAGTGAACCTCCTGCATTTGCTTGTAGTTGCAGCTTTTCTTTGGCTTGGAAGTTTTTGAAAATCATCATGTTTTGCAATTCCTACCATTGCACCAGCAGATGCCAGTAATAGAAACTGAGGTGAAGTGTGATACCTATAGATATTTGAGGCTTGGCTGACCCCAGGTAACTGTGTTAGTGCCCCTGGGCTGCCAAGGCCAGTCACCCATTGGAAATACAGCCCACATGGCAGCAGTCCCTCTCAGATGACTACCCAGAGAGGATATCTAAAGGTGTTTCTGAAAGGCTGCCTGAGATTCTTCCAAGCGCTGCCGGCGGTCTGGCTGCTCCTGCACGTGCTGCAGTGGTATTGCTCAAGCCTGTGGGGGAGGAAATATCCCTTCTACCCTGCATGCAGACCGACAGCCTCCTCCTGGCTTTAATCGTGGAGGCAGCTGCTCCAAACGGGCTCAAGACTCTTCCGGGGCCTCCCCAGGGAGCCAGCCCCCCACTGGAGGCTGCATGGGGAAGATTGCTGCTCTCTCATTAGCACCTGGGCTGTGGCTGCCACCAGGGCCGTTGTGTAGAGCTCCGTGAATGCAAGGCTCTGCTTCTCTCAGCCCCTGTGAGACCAGAGAGCTCTTAAATCCTGACCTTCAAACTTCATCCCCCCTTCACCACTGTTCCCTTTGACTCCTGTTGCTGCCCAGATTTTCCCAACAGCTGTCCTCTGCTTTCCTGGCTTTGTGCCTAGATCAATCTCTCTGCATCTGTGCAGTGACCCCCCTTACTCCCCAATGTCCTCCTTGAGTTCCTGCAGCCTCCAGCCCATGAGACCAAGGATCTGTGCAGCCACCTTTGCCTCTGTCTGATGGAGGCAGTTCAAGATTTGGTGATCCTGCTGCCATGGAGTGAGCACTGTAGGGTTTGGACCTCTTATCTTTCCATTTGTAAACCTCCAAGCACAAACAGGGCTTGGGAAATAAAAATGTCATGAAGGAGTTTCGATGGAAGAGATCTGACAGCCCCCATTGAATGTGATCTGAATGTACAGCCCTGTTCCCTCTCCTTCCTGCATGCAGCAACCCCCTGCTCCTTAGGGCATAAATTACTTACCATTCCCTATAGAATTGAGGGCATGGTTAATTCACCAGCACGTTCCTGCTGCCCAGCAAAAAATTATGACGCTCTCTCCCCTCCCCTGGCTAGCAGAGCTACTCAGTACATCTGCCTGTCTGGTGGAGGGAGACAGAAGCTTTTTATTTTCAGGTTCTCTGCTTATTTCTGAGTCTTAGGTCTTGTCTGACTCTTCAATAGAACAGGCAAGGTGCAAATGTTGGAATATTTGCAAGTGGAACTCAAAACTAATGTCCAAACGTGTTTCTTAAAGTAGCTGGAATCGCTGGCCACAGGAGGCAAGTGGGGATTTCCTGGTCTGAGTTCCTCCTGACCACGTGTGACTTTGTTTTAGAGCAGCCACTCACATTCGGTATCTCCTGGGTCCCATCTGGAGCCTGAGTGGGAAATTGTGCTCCTAGCAGTATTTTGAGATGTAAAAAACCACTAGTGTGGAATGGCTACGAAGGATGCTCAGTGTGCAGGGAGCAGGCTAAACAAAATATGTCCTTAGGGCTCACCACTGTGTGAGCAAGGCAATGTGATGTGTGATTTTTGGGCTATTATTAATTCAACAAAGAGTGCAGTGGGGCTCAGTGGACGAATTGGGCTGGACCTGCAAAAGCCTCTATAGCATTATGATACACAGCATTTTGCCCTGGGAGGGATCCAAAGCATCATTTGTAGAGCTGGATTCTTGTTATAAATCATGGGGCACATGAGAGGCTACATTCATTTAGGCTGCCTCTTCTGCATCCTTCCTGGAAACTCGTTTAATAAGAGCTGGCCTCTGGATGTTCAAACCTTGATGTGCCGCCGTTTGTTAATTGCTGGCAGCAGAAGTGCTGCTTTTTTGCCTTGAAATGTGGAATCCCTTCCTAGAATTGCACTTGGGACTAATAAAAGCTAGTGCCAGGTTTAATATATTCTATCTCACAAATTATCTGGATTAAATACAAGGACTGTGTACTGCCAGAGAGGGGATATTCCCAGTTTAACATTGCTTCTGGGCCTTGGAGATCCCAAGACACTGAACCTGAAAATTGTGATTCTCTTATGTGTGGGGGAAGGGTTTGGCAGGAGTGCTTGGAAGTGGTCATATTTGGCTGAGTTAGAGAATTAATTGCCATAAAAACTATGGTTTTGTAACCAATAGTTACAGCTGCAGGAAAGATCACAAAGCATCTGAATAAATCAAATTAACTACCTCCTCCTCCATCCATATAAGAGCATTACCTTTCAGGGCAGGATTTAAACCACAGTCCAGTTGACCCTTAACTCTCCCACCTATGAATTGAGGAGAGTGAATAGTCTAGAAATACAATCAACTAAAACAGAAGACAGTGGGGACTGCCGTGCTGGGTTATGTGAGAAGGCTGGTCTCATCCAGGGATGGCTAAACCCAGACAAGGGCAATTAGGAGGGAGCCAGCTACTGTGAAAATACCATGGACTCACAGAGGCCATTGGGCTGTGCAGTCCAACACCCCTGTTAATGGACAGAAAGTGGGCCCTATTAGTTGCTGTACTAGCCCACACCTTGACTCGCTGGCTCCTGTCTCTGGTGTTCCTGATGCCCTAAGGCAGATGGTTCACTTCACCTCCCCTTGTAGCTCATGTCTCTTCACGTGTCTCACTCTGGCTGTTGTTCTCCTCACGAGCCTTGGGATGATGTGGTGAGTCCAGACTCACGCCTGACCTTCCAGATTTTGCACCACTCCCTGTTGCGTGTCGGCGAGGAACGTCAGCCTTGGGATTTTAAGTTTCTCGCTTTTGGCCGCTTCTCCTTCACTCTCCCTCTCAAAAGCTTTCCCCCCCTGCCTCGCCCCTCGCTCCGGGGCTGGGGCTGCGCTGCGGCTCCGCGNCCTCCGACCACTCTTGGCCCTCCTGCGGCCGACCCCGTCCTGTCCCTCCGGCCGCCCCATCCTATCCCTCCGGCCGCTTCAACCATCCCGTTCCTCCTCCGGCCGCCCCGTGCCCGATGTCCAGCCGTCCCATCCCGTCCCTCCTCTGGCCGCCTCCATCCCTCCGGCCGCCGGCACTGCAGCTTCCCCAGTCCCCTTCTCCCGGGAGACCCTCCCTGTCCTCTCCTGCCCGAGCTGCCCTCTGCGTGGGTCTGTTCTACGATGTGCAACGAGCCGAGGAGCCGAGGGCAGCCCTGGAGGAGGGATCTGGAGAAGGTTTCATAGGGAGCCCTGCAAGAGAGGGCGATGCATGTGGTGCTGTGGGGACTGAGCCGAGGCTGCCAAGCAGAGGGTTTTCCCCAGGAGTAACAAGGATGAAGGACCAAATGCTATCACCTCTCCCGGGGCATGGTGTCTCTGTGCTTGAGAGGGGCAGCACCTGTTGGAAGGTGCTTGTAGGCCTGATCTGCTGCAATATATCGCTCCCTCAGAAGGACTTCTTTCCCTACTCCTTCTCTTCCCTATCCTCTCAGTAGTGTGAATTTCAAATAAATGTTTGTTCTGGTGCACACGAGGCTGGGAGAGTTTCCAGTCTTCACTGTCTCCTTCACAGCAGCCAAGGCCATAGTGTATTTGGGACACATCAGGCCTGAGTAGGGCACCAATGCCCAGAGCCATGCTGGGGCCCTGCTCCTGTCCCAGGATTCTTGGGCATCTGGAGGAGGGATGAGCAGAGCCCTTCCTGAATTGCTGTCTGCTGCCTGGCCTGGAGGGTCTGTGGTGGCATGGCCAGGGGAGAGGCAGAGCACCACGATGGGCAGGGTTCATTGCTCAGCTTGGTGACATCCCACTTTTGTCTCCTCACAGGCCAACCCCGCTCCCATTATCGTGAATACAGACTCGCTGGAACAAGGGCTCTCTGTAAGTCTCCTGGTTTTGTTTTGCTTCCTTTGATCAAGTGGTGCATTTTCCCTGCTCAGCAATGCAGGGAAGACTTTTCAAGCCCAAGGAGGCCCTGGTGAGGCAGCAGAGGAGCCTGATACCAGCACCACACCCCCAGAGCACATCCCACCCCCAAGCCTTGCCAGGACCGGCTGACTGCCCAGAACCAAGGCCAGCAGCAAGTGATGCTGGGGACTCTGGCACATGGAGAGTACAAGGCAGAAGGCCTTGGCAGAGGAGCAGGGGATCTGGGCTGGCTGCATTCAGAATTAATCATACAGCCATTTCCTTCACCTCCCATGCAGGGTGGCTGGGAGGCTCTGCTGGGGCATCCCTTACCTTCCTGCACTGCCTCAGCGTTCTTAGGCAGCCCCAGCCCCTCAGGAGGGAGGTAGGGCTCTCTGAGTGCTTGGTGGTATTACACTCACTGGTCCTCAGGGCAGCAGGATCCATCAGATGTTGCTCCTCTCCAAGTGAAGGCTGTCAGCAGCTGAGCAGTGCTTGGTGACTGTGTTTGCAGCCACAGTGCATTTAGCACTCTTGGTATAGTATAAAGACAATCCTCCTCAGTTTGTTGCATGCTGCACCCCTTCCCAGAACATTTGTGAATCATTCCTGCTGGGGGTATGAAGAGACAAGGTTGGTCAGCGTGGGTTTCTGGACAGCAGCACTGGCTCCATGTCATGGGGTGCTCCCCCTTTTTTTACCCAAAGGGAGCTCAGTTAACAGAGTGCCAGGGCTGGGTGTGTTGCATCTGATTTTCTTTTGATGCATGAAACCTCAGCTGCCTTCTACATTAGTGAAGAGGCATCGGGACTCAGAGCTAGGATGAGTTTGTCTTTGGAGTCATGGTAGAGGGCTGTAGGTGACTTCTGGAGGTTGAATCTTCCTCCCAAAGAACTGCAGATCTCAGCCCACAGCCTGTGGTGGGGCCAGCCACATCAGAGCTGTACTGAGCTGGTTGGGCAGGCATACAGAAAGGAAGGGAAGCCCAGCTGAGACCTCTGCAACCCTGGCTGTATGGTTTAATAATGCCTGAATTGAAGCCTGGCATTGGTGAGGAGATGGTGTATCAGCATGGTGGTCCTGGGTCCAGAAGCATTGCATGAATGTGGCAGAAGAGAGCTGCTGTCCCCAAAGCTTACCTTCCCCAAACACATGGCAAGGCAGGGTGTTTGTGGGTCAGAGGTTCTCTCAGTGTGCTGGGCACTCTGGCTGCAGGACAGTGCCGTGTTGCAATGTCCTGCCTGCACTCACCCAGCTGGTGCCGTTCTACAGAGAACAGGAAAAAGGGCAGTGTCTCCTGGAAGGGAGAGACACACCACAAGACTGGACTGGGGCAAGCAAGGGGTGTGCTGTGAGCAGGATGGGGAGGTATTCCTGGATGGAAAGTCTGCTTTTACATCCATTTTGTACTCTCCCTCAGTACAAAACATTGTACCTTTGGGGGAACATTGCCTGCTTGCCATTGCAGCCACCAGCACCTCATCTGTCACTAGTGCCAGTCCCTCCTCCCTGCCTGTGTGCCCAAGGGCAGTCAAAGGTGAGCTCAAGGGCTAAGGACAGGCTCTGTCCCCCCAAGAAGGTTCCCAAGCCCTGCAGAAGCCAGCAGCAGGGAGCCCACCCTTGGGGCCAGCAATCACCTCCTTCTACTGCAGTGCGCTGCACTTTCCTGCCCTCCTGGATGCCTCCCTCTACTCTAGCTCATTAACTTCATATCCCTGTCTCTCCCTGCGTCTCCATATCCCTGCCCACCCTCTCCTTGCACCTTGGCTGCAGCTCCTTCTTGCTGTGCTGTATAGGAGGTCCCTTCTTGCAGCCTCTGGAGTGGGTTTGGCCAGGTATTAAGGGGATGCTCTGCACCCCCGACAGGCACCAGCATCACCCTGGGGATGGCAGTCTTTGATCCCATCCTTCCAACCTCAGCAGCACATGGTGGAAGGGACTGTTCTGCAGGGTCAAAAGGACCACCAGGTTGTTGCTGGACAGGGTGGGGACCACCAGCTCTGTACCCAGGTGTGTGCCTGCAGTGCCTGGAGGAGCCTGTGCCCAAGGCAGGGGAGATGCCTCGCTTGAATTCCTCTCAACCTCCAGCCTGGAAACCCTCTTGCCTTCCACTTCATGTTATACCAAGACAAAAACAAGCCCTGCTCCATTTTTTCCTTCTCTGGGGTGCCAGATTCCTCAGGGTCCAGAGAAAACAGCCCTCAAAACCTTGGCAGTTTCCCAGGTCAGCAAAGGAGCAACACAGGAGCTTACTGTGAACACCAAAATGCCAAATCTGGAAGCATGTTTTTTTACACGCTTAAAAAGCTTAAGCCTATTGGTACAGTGTGTATTTGGAAGGGTTACAGTCACATCTTCCAGTCTTTAATTACTTAACTATTCAATGCTTTCCTTAATGATAAACAGATGGATGTAGTCTAGTTCCTTCCTGTTGTAGCTCCATTGATTGCATTGGACTAGCTGCTGGGCTGAATTTGGCCCCAACTGTTTATCAAGAAGCCTGTTCCTCATTTCAATGTCCCTGTCCACCCACCTTCATCCCCAAGAGTAAGTAGGACCAGCAGCACCATGAGGTGTGAGCTGCAGCACTGGGGTAGCTGGGGCTCAGCTCTGCTGCTCAGCTCAGCTCTGGCTTGTGCAGAGCCCAGCATCCTCAGGGTTTAAAAACCCAATTAACCACTATAAAATGCCTGCAGTATTAAAAGCATCCTTTGAAGAACAAGGATGGGGCCCAGGGAGGATCACCCATGCCAGCCCCAGGTTGTTGCTCACAATTTCACCTCTTGGTGTGTTTTGCCCAGCAGGTCCATAGAAGGGAGATGGAGAATCAGAAACAAAGTTCCCATGGCAGATGGGGTCTGTGCATTTCAGAGCTGCCTCTCTGAAGCTGAAACAAATTCTGGCTGCCAGGCAGTCCCAAAGTGAGTAAGGAAGGTCACTCCAATGCTCTTGAGGAGTTGAAAGCTTCAGAGCCTGGGTCCTTTGAGCCTCATTGCCCAGCAGTGAGGTGCCATCACCTCCTCAGTCTCTAAAAGCTAAGTGTGAGGAAGCCAAGTGCTTCCCTGGCCTGATCTCAGCCAGCAAGTCCCCCATACTTTGGTTCCAGGCACTGGTGGTGGCACATCCTGCTGCCAGTTCCTGCAGGCAGCATGGCTGCAGAGTCCTCCCAGCTGTTGCTGGGACTATGAGGCTGCAAACCCCTTCTCTGCCCAAGCTCAGCAAGTTGGTCCTCACAGCCCTCTGGCAAAAGGCTGACTAGGGCATTTATTTCCTCTGTGCACAAGGCCAACACCATGGGCAATGCATACAAGGATGTTGGGGCCAGGGGTTAGATGGAAGCAAGTCAGTAGGTCTCAGTCTGTGGCAGGACATGTGGATGCAGGAAGGTGAAGGGAGGGAGCTCTTGACCTATTTTTCCTGGGCCTCCTGCCATGTGCAGGCAGGGAGAGCTCTCCCTTGCCAGCGATGCCAGTGCCCGCACCAGCAGGGAGGTGCCCATTGCTCCTGCTGCTCCCCTTTCCTCTTGCTGGAGCAGGTGGGGGCATCACCAAGTGCCCTCCACCCCCAGGTCTGCCTGGCACCACTGAGGACTGGCTCTCCAGCCACTTCGGTTGCATTTGAGGAAGCCCATCTTAGTCTTCTAAATTTGGCCATCATTTTTATTCAAAAAGCAAGCAAACAAGCAAAACCCCCAAAAAAGAAAAAAAACCCCACCCCAAATCCCGACTCTCCAGCAAATTACAAAGTGTGTTCCATGTGCTCTTCTGTTGCAGTGTTGGCCAGCAGAGCCTGCAGACAGCTTGCAGTAGCTCTGGAAGGTGTGCGCTCTTCTGTTTATCAAATGAATGTTAACTCTGCAGCCTTCTGTTGATGACCTAAATGCCCTCATTGGTAACCATTTCCCTGCTGCTCAAAACATGACAGGGAAGTGAAGGCCAGCAAAGGTGCTTCTTCCTGAGCCCTATGATGGGCTTGTTGCATGGGAGAAAAATACTCTTATTCTTTTCTGTGAGGAGTCAGATGATTCTCAGGATCAGGATACGCTGGGAACAGTTCATTAACCCCTGAGACCCCTGTCAGCTCTGCAGCTGCTACATGAGGATTGGGGAGCAGGGTGGGGTGTGCTCTCCCTGCCTGGGGGTGATGGAGTCAGGCATCTTCCCACCAAACCCATAGCACTAAGATGGCCCCAAACAGGAGCTGGGGAAGAGCACAGGGCACTGGCAGAGGACAGGAGGAACAGCCTCCAGCAGAGCCAGGTCGTGGCAGCTCTGGTGGGTGTTGTGGGGAGGGTTTTGCCGTCAGCAAGTGACTGGTATTCAATTTTCCGATGCTGAAACGTTTGCTTTGTTGGCTCGTTCCCTTGGTTACGTGGTATATATTAAGTTCTTCGTTTGGCTTCCTCATACGATTAACTGGCATGCCATTGCGTAGATTTTGGAAATATAATCAGGGCTGAAACTTCATGGTCAGGCCTGGCTGACCCCGGCGTGCCTGACCAGAGCAGGCTGCTCCCAGCAGGCACCGCATTGAGCGAGCGCCGACACTGCTGGCTTTCAGGGAGCAATGTAAGACACTGCTCAGCATTGGCAGCCCTGGGATTTGGGCAGCGGGGATATCCCAGGCCCACCTGCCTGGCAGCGGGGTGTCTGACGGGGTTGCACACTGGGGTGTCTGTGCACCCCGGGTGCCTGCCAGCTCTCACACTGCTGGCTCTCGCCACGACTCACAGATTGTCAAAGTTTTCTGCAGATCCCCATCCTGTAGGGATGTGTACACTGTTCCTCTGCGGCCGTGGGCGTGCATATGGCTGGCTGTGTGGCAACTGTGTTGAATGCCAAAGCAGAGAGGACAATGTGTGTAGTAGCAAAGGGTGCCAGGAATCTGAGTTGCTGGAAAGCTGGAGAGAGGCGACGCCGCGCCCCACGCACCGGGATACCAACTGCAGGGATGAGATGAGCCTGATGGCTGTGGTGAGGGGAGGCTGTGAGGGCGGCACGGGCCGGTGAGCCGACTGCACTTAGGATTAGTCAGTAGAGGAGGATGAGAGGAGGGAAAGGCAGCCCATGCTGGAGGGGGAGCCTGTGGCAAGGGAAGCGAAGCCCTCCCTGTCCACAGGAGCACAGTCTAGGGCAGCACTGTGGCAGAAGGTGTCACTGGCCATGCATCCCTGTCCCTCTGAGGCTGTCAGGGATGCCGCTCTGGGTTAATCCCACCATTTCCAGTGCTTTCCTACAGAAGGATCCTTCTTTAAGAGCTGCCTAAAGCCTTTTCCAGTGTACTGGGAGAGTCCTAGCATTCTACTATTGGAGCATCTGGATGTCCCAACCCTGAACTGTGCCCTGAAATCTTCGTGTGGCTGAGAAGCACCAAGGCACATCCAAGGAGGGACAACTCTCTCATCCTGTGTTCCCTGGAGCCTCCATCCCATCTCTCTGCTCTGGACTCTCCTTGAAGTGCAGTACCCACAACAGGGTATGGTATTGCTTTGGCCTTCCAGAGTAGGGGATGAGGGTGCATGTGTCACAGGTGACACAGCTCCATCCCAGATCCTGGCCTGCAGAACTGCTCTTCCACCTGGGCACCTGATTATTGCCACCTAGCACATTGACCTCAAGTGCTGGGGGCAATTTTGGGCACCACAATATAAGAAAGGTATCAAGCTATTAGGGAGGGTCCAGAGGAGCACAATAAAGGTGGTGAAGGTCTAGGGGGGAAGCCATGCAAAGAAAGTGTAAGGTTACTTGGCTTGTTCAGCCTGGAGGAGACTGAGAGGAGACCTCATCAGGGTCTTCTACTTCCTCACAAGGGGAAGCAGAGGGACAGCTCTGATCTCTGCTCTGTAGTGACCAGTGACAGGACCCATGGGAATGGCCTGATGCTGTGTCACAGGAGGTTTAGGTTGAATATTGGAAAAAGATTGGTGATTGGGCACTGGAACAGGCTCACCAGGGCAGTGATCACATCACCAAGGCTGACAGAGTGCAAGGACCATTTGAACGATGCTATCAGACACATGGTGGGATTGTTGGAGCTGTCCTGTGTAAGGCCAAGAGTTGGACTCACTGACCCTTGTGGTTCCCTGCCAACTCAGGATGTTCTATGAAAACTGTTGTTGTTGAGTGTAACAACTCTGGATGTTCCAATAGCTAATTGTTTTGCAAATCTTGCTAAATTTCAGACCTTGGCAGCTGTTTATTGCCTGATCTTGATGACCTGGAGTGAAACTGCTGCCTTGTTTTCCTGTGCATTGTTAGTTATGAGGAAAATGGATTTTTTTTGACTGTACATTTACCATTTTAGAGCCTACAGTTGCATCCCTTTTGTTTTTATCCATTATGTTTCCAAGAGCTCTCCTTTGACACTCCAGGTATGAGAGACCTTTAAGCATGGGGATCAGTATGGTGTACAGCACTGAGACAGGCTACACCATTTTTGTATATAAGGGCATCACAATGTTTTCACCTCTTACTGTGCCCCACTCTCACACCTTGTTTCCTTTGCACCCAACTAATTTGGTAGAATAAATTATTCTGAATTTTCTGTTAATACAGTCATGCTACTAAAAGATTTAAAAAATATAAGCTGCTAAAGGCATTTATTATGTTATTATGTACAGACATTTTTTTTCCTTTAAATGGACCGACCCCCTCTCTTCCCTTCCTGCAGCAGTGAATTCCTGAGGTTAATTATATGCTGCGTAACAAAGGTGTTATTTCCTTTTGTGCCTTCGGTTGTGTTCCTTTTCATGGCTGGAGAAATGAGCTGGGAGAATAAAGGCTTTGCACTGAAGTGCATTAAAGTCAGTGGGCTTTGGCTCATGCCCAAGAAGAAAAGAAGCACATGGTTTAATTCTGGGGCAGGCTCAAGCAGTTGCATTTAAGGTTTTTTCATCAGTGATGGTGCAGCTTTTAGGTTGGATTTTTCATATTCATCTATCAGAGGGAAAAAACAAATTCCCGAAGGACCAGCACACAGTCATAACACGCTGTCTCCCTCTCTCCAGATGAATGGCAGTGATGGGATGTTCAAATATGAGGAGATCGTCTTGGAAAGGGTAAGTACTCTTTACTCACCCACCTGCAGCCTTTGCTGCCTCTTCCCACTCACCCACCCACTGGCACAGCCAGCACCCCACGCATCCCTGCACCAGCTGATGGGGAGAGGTTGGTCACTGCTCCCTGCTCTCTCTGGAGGTTTTTGCAGGTGTCACACTTGCTTTGCCTGTCTGGCCCTTGCAGCATGGGGAGAGGTGGACTTGCTGCTCTCCTCCCTTCCTGGAGATCCCTGCACAAGGGAGGGAGAAGGGCTTCTCCCTTGCCTCCCTCTTTCACACCCTCACCCACACAAACCCATCACTGCAGAGCATGGGGGGAGTCTCTTTGTCATTGCCTTTGCCAGAAAATATTGATGGAGGAAGCTCTGCTTGTGCTGGCATGCAGGTGCACCCCACAGCTGGGCATGGGGGACTGATGCCACCACTCTGGGATACACAGCCTTAGGATGCTAAGCTGCAAGAACAGGTTTTTTTAGTAAAACAAACCACAGTGGAGGGAATTTCTGCTCAAGCCTTTCCTTTTTTGCCAATACAGAGGTGATGGCGTGCACCTCACTGACCGTGGCTGAAATTAGCTCCCCCCATGTATGGGCTTTATCCAGGGGCAAGCCAACACCACATAGGGCAGGGAGGGCTTTCCCTTGGTGCCAGGGAAGTGGCAGGGATGGAGGAATAGGGAGGGAATGGGAAAAGCTGGCTCAGAATTTACTCCAAGAGACAGGCACAGCCCCCTGACAGGATGGCTGGGGTGGGAGGCTGCCCACGGCACTCCACGGCACACCTTGCCTCCTCCTCAGTGCCGTGCCAGGCGGCTCAGCCTCGCCGCGTGGCCAGCATTGCAGGGGAAGACACATCGTCATTATTCTGTTCCTCTCTGCCTTTAGTCATCTCCCTCCTTCCCTTGGCTCTGCATCACGGAGGTGGGTGGACGGAAGGTTATCTGGGGCTGCCGCCTCACCCACCGCTTCCCCGGTGTGCCTGACGAAACCAGCCCAGGGGATCCTTCCTTTTTGGGCTAAGCAATTCTTGTTCCAGGCCCTTTCAGGGATTCTTCAGAGCATCCTCTGTCCTCAACCCGTAACAGAAACAGGGGGAGAGCTGGCAGGACCACACAGAGAGGCAACGCTCATTGATGCCCCCATTTCAAAGCCCCAGACAGCAATTCCCTCTCCAACAGCAAGAAACTATGAGGGGATTTCAGCACTTAGCAGCCAGGACCAGCATGAACCATACCCAGGTTGTTCCCCTTTGTGTGGTCCCCATTGGGATCCAACAGCCCTGTCTTAATGGAGGAGAAGCACCCTGGTACCTCCAGGTTATGCTGTCACCTTGCTCAGGTGTTTGGCTTACAGAGTTGACCTCAGTGTACCCTAAAATTTCTGGTCTGTCAGTGTTATTAATCCTTGTCTTTGTTGTGAAGACAAGGGTAAATACAGAAGCGCTTTGGGGGCAATAATTGAGGAAACGCCATCTGCAGAGGGACATGGCTTTGGGCTTACCCACAATACATGTGTCCACAGCAGGAGCAGCCCCTGTGTCTACATCAACCCTGATGCCTGCTAAGAAGTCCCTTGAACTCCATTTCGAGGTTTATTAAAATTAAAATGAACATTTCTCAAATAATTTCCAGTTTTTGTAGCTAACAAAGGAGATCATTTTGCAATCTCACCTGCCTTGCTGTGGCCAGACTGGGTCTCCGTGACAGTGAGCTAGGCACAGGGTAACCAGAATCCAGCTTAGAGAAAAGAGAGCAGCTTCAGACCCTTTACCATTGAATGCCTTCTTCTCACATGCCAGCCTACTTCCAGCTGGCAGGAGAGTATCTGGGAGCATTGCATAGTGAGATGCACTGGTGGCTCCTGGTGCTGCGTCATGAGTGTCATAATGTCAGAGCAGAGACCTCTGCATCGCCACAGGAGCTGATGCTGGGCCCAAATAGCCAAATTACTCCAGGGAGCCTGAGCTCCGGGATGGCCCTCCTGGCCACAGGTCCCCTGGAAGGGCAGAGCACCCCATTATCTAACACTGAGCACTGGGACCGTGGGCAGCTAGGAGAGTGCTTGGCCTGAGCCCACTTGTGTACGAGAGAGGCAGACACGGTAGTATGTGACTAAGTGTCAGCTCTTCTGCATGAGAAAGCAAGGCAAGGAGCCATCTGATTTTCAAGGCAGAGCAAAAAAAGCAGGAATTGTCCACTTGCATCAAGCATGGATCTGGAAGACGCCTGTGAGTGTGTCACTAATGAGGATCCTGCAAGTGGGAGAGGCAGCACAGGGCTACAGGCAGTCAATGCTGAGATGCTGCTAGAATGGGCTAGAGATAAACTGTGGCCCCTGCATTCCCCCCGGGGCATACTTCAGCAGGAGAAGCTCACGTGGTGCTCCAAGCATGTCTGTGAGGAAGAGGAGGCAGAACTGGAGAACCCACTCTATCCTGATAGCCACCTCCACCCAATCCTGCAAATTTTGGCATCAGCATTGCTGGTCCCCAGCTTGACTCTGTGCCAGGGCTACATCCCAGGGTGCAGGGAGGCAGGTGTGGGATGGTGGTGGCTGGCACAAACCCCACTGCTCTGTGCGGGCTGCAGCATCAGTGTGTCCTCCTGGGGAGCAGCCAGCAAGGGGAGGTTTTCTCCACCAAGGACCACCTCCTCTTCCCCCAGCTCCCCGCCTGCCTTAGAGTCTCTCCGTGGAGACGCGATGGTGAGGGAGGTCCTCGGCGGCTCCCACTCTCCCACTCCATCTGTTCAGTGCTCCACGCTGCTGCGCCGAGCGCTCGGCTGATGAACGCTGGCCTCTCCTCCAGCCGCACATCCCTGTGCCCCCTGAGCTGGGCACCCTGGGGTGGGGCAGATGCTGTAAGGGCTCCTGCACCCCAGGCAGTCCTGCAGCTTGGGGGAACCATCTCAGGAGGGCTGGCAGCAAGTGGTTGCCCATGGGGGAAAGACGCAGCGGTTGATTTCCCGCAGGGTAACTCCGGCCTTGGCTTCAGCATCGCGGGAGGAATCGACAACCCCCATGTTCCAGATGACCCGGGTATCTTCATCACCAAGATCATCCCTGGGGGAGCAGCAGCCATGGATGGCCGTCTAGGGTGAGTACAGGGCTGGGGGAACAGCTCCATCAGGGTGTCACCCAGGATCTCTGCATGGACCCTCTAGGCCTAGCCCCCTTCCCTGCCATCTGCCCTGGCACCCCCATGTCCTTCCCCACAACCAGATCCTCTTAGGTCAGGGATGACCATCAGTCCTGGCCACGAGCCTCCTAATTGTAGCCACCCCTCCTCCCCTCCCTGCACCAAGCTCCTGCTCCCATCCTTCCCACCACAGACCAGGGCAGAATCCAGCCTTTCCTCTCATATCCCATCTCCACCAGGACTGCACTGTGGGGACCAGCCCCACTGCCTCCCGCTTTGAGAGGGATCCCAGTCTCACCCCAGCAGGGCAAAGTCTGGCCAGCTTGAGCAGCTCTCCTTTGTGTGGCTGGAAGAGGGTGGCAGATGTGACCAGAGGAGTATGGCATGGATTAGTGGTTCCCCAGGAAAGCTCAGGGCCACACTGTGCCCACAGGGTGAATGACTGCGTGCTGCGGGTGAATGACGTGGACGTCTCCGAGGTTGTGCACAGCAAAGCAGTGGAGGCCCTGAAGGAAGCAGGCCCCGTGGTGCGGCTTGTGGTGCGTCGCCGGCAGCCCCCGCCAGAGACCATCATGGAAGTTAACCTGATGAAGGGCCCCAAAGGTGAACCCCTCATTCTGCTCTCTTGACTGGGATGCCTCACTGCCCCACAGGATAGTGTGGGGTGAACCCTCGCTGTGAGATGCCATGAGATGCAGGGCAGCATCATGGGGGATGGGGGATGCAAGGTGGCACCAGTGCAGTGCAGGATGCTGCAGGGTGGCCCAGCAGCATGGGATGCTGTGGGGCACTGGGTATGGGATAGACCCACAGTGTAATGTGTGGTGGGCTGGGCTGGCTTCAGGCAGCAGCGGAATGGCCCATTGCATGCCAGGTTTGGGACAGGGCGGGAAGCCCAGTAAGGCAGAGGGGCCATGATGTCAGCCTGGGATTCTATCTATCTGTCCCTCACCTACCCTCCCACTCCCCCTCAGGCTTGGGGTTCAGCATTGCAGGGGGCATCGGGAACCAGCACATCCCTGGGGACAACAGCATCTACATCACCAAGATCATCGAGGGAGGTGCTGCCCAAAAGGACGGGCGCCTGCAGATCGGGGACCGGCTGCTTGCGGTAAGCCCTGTGGCCACAGCCAGCCATGAGGTGAAGCTGGGCAGGCTCTGCCTTGCCACAGTGTTGATCCTGAACCCCAACACCTCTCCTGTCGGCAGCCTCGTATCTCTTCCCTGGGGTCCTCACTGGGATGGTGCTGTGGGAGGGGCAGGCGCAGTACTGGCTGAAGGCAGGAGAGCCAAACCCAAGGAGATGGGACCCTGTCTCTGGAGCTACTGCAGCACCTACACTATGGAAAACCACTCCACTCTTGTGGGGCTTCACTGTCCCAGCCCTCCTGCTCAGCCATGTCACACAGCCCTTTCCCTCTGGCAGGTGAATAACACAAACCTGCAGGACGTGCGGCATGAGGAGGCAGTGGCCGCCCTGAAGAACACCTCTGACATGGTGTACCTGAAAGTGGCCAAGCCTGGCAACATCCACCTCAACGACATGTACGCGCCCCCTGACTACGCCAGCAGTACGTACGCACTGGGCACTGGTGTGGCAGCTGGGCTGGGGGGGACGGAGTGTACTGGGGTGGCAGGCAGTGCTGGGCTGGAATCCATGTCCTCATTGCATATGGATTTGTGTTCCTGATGACCTTCTCCTCCCCTGCAGCCTTCTCAGCCTTGGCTGACAACCACATAAGCCATAACTCCAGTCTGGGATACCTGGGCAGCGTTGAGAGCAAGCCTGCCTATCCTGTCCCTCCCCAGGTGACTCCGTCCCGGTACTCACCTATCCCTCGGCACATGATGGGGGATGATGACTTTACCAGGTGAGTACCAGGCATGAGCACCCCTAATCTCTGCTCCATCTCCTTCTCTCTCTTTCCCTCTGTGGCAGCCTGACCCCATCCACAATGCTGGTGCAGAGCCTCAGCTGAAAGCCCATTTGTAGGTGCACGGTGCAGTGTTTGAGGCCCCCTTGAGCTCTGTGCCCACCCCTTCTGAGACCAGCCCCGCTGTGTCAATCCCTGGCTCACTGCATCCACTCCCTCCCCATTCCCACTCCTGCTATTTCACAAGCTTTGCATATCTGCATTTCATCTTCATTCTCTTGCTTGTTTTACAATACCCTGAATACGAGGTGTTCCCTGCTCTTTACAATGCCAGCAGTGCCATGGGCTCCCAGAATGTCCCCAGGTGGAGCTGTGCTGGAGGTGAAGGGTGGGGGAAAGCACAACCTTGCAAACAAGTGGGGCTCCTTGTCTCACTCTCCCTGAGACTGGCATCCCAAACCACTTGCGCCTGGGTGCTATTTCAACAGCTGCCAGGCCCAGGCTTGACAGCCTCCTTCCCAGCCCTGCCACAGCCCCCTTTGCCCCACTAGAATTATTTAAGCTGCATGAGCAGGTTTGTTTCCTGAACCCAGGAAATAAAGAGGAGCACAAAGAAGACACTGCTCTGAGCCTAAATGAGGTATAAAACCTCATCAAAGCCTCAGGCTGAGAATGGAAGAGCAAGACCTGGCGGGTCCTGCTCTGCTTGCCCAGGCTTACAGCTTTCTCTCTGCTTGCCACAGCCTCGGGGCCAGTGTTGAGCCCGCTCTGGATTTGGTATCCCCAGGGCCAGGACTGTAGGGCTTAGACTGTATGCTAAGGACTGACCTCGAGTTAGGCTTAGGGCTGGCTCTGGCATTAGGAGCAAGGTTGCAGGCTGGTTTTGGGTGTGTGTTTACAGTGGAAGATGCAGTTGCTTTGTCTGGGATTCTGCTGTTCTGCAGGTCAGTGGTAGATGCTGGAGTGGGAGACCCTGACTTGCCATCCGCTGTCAGTTCTACTGTCCTGCTGGAGAGTGGCTGCACACATCTTTGTTACAAGGATTTCTCTTTCCTTGGTGCTCAGCCACAGCTGACTGCCTCTGCATGCTGTGACCTGTGCAGCACTGGCTCCTACCCATGCCCCGTCTCTTCCACCTGGTGTCAGCACCAACAGTGCTGGTTCTGCCAGCCTGTTTCTGGCACTGCATCATCACCATGTGCAGCAAATTCTGTGCTGTCAGGGTACGGGGAGATGATGCCACAGGCAGGATCAGGGCTTTTCTGGCATTACATTGAACCACAGAAGGGACTGAGTCCCAGTGCTTGGAAAACTTACCAGGGACCATGGTCCCCCACCAGTGCATCCCTTCTTATGTGTGCTGACATTCTTATTGTGGGCTAGAGAGTGGAGAAGGCAGTCCAGCCTAGGCTGGACATGGCCACTGGCGATGGCACAGTGATGGCTTTGCAGGGGATCAGTAGTGGCTTGGCAGTGGCACTGGCACAGTGATGGTTCAGCAGTGGCTCAGCAGTGACTTGACAACAGCAATGGTGCAGTGATGGCTCAGCAGTGGCTTGGCAGTGGCACAGTGGTGGCTCAGCAGCGGCTTGGCAGTGGCTCTGGTGCAGCACGTGCTGGTGGCCACTAGAGGATGGTGCTGCCCTGTGGAGGGCCACACGGCAGACAGGCTGGCAGCACTAGACAATTGTGCCCAGCCATAGCCCTCTGCTCCCCAATAGACTTGCAGCCTGTGGTGGGCTCAGCACCTCCCTCATTCATCCCAGCACAGTGCTGAAAGACTCATGGGCATCACTGACCCCCCAGAACAGCTTTATTGCTGAGGGTCTGTTGGCTTGTGCATCACCAAGATTGTGCACTGGGACCAGTGTGGTCCAAATGCAACTTACTAGTGTGGGGCAAGGCAGCAGCTCCCCTGAAAAAGCAGCTGTCTCCCATGAGGCTCCTGCCAGCCATTCCCTGGGAAAAGCAGAGGTCCAATATCCAGCCTGTTCCCCTCCCATGGATACAAGTGCTGCTTAGATGTGAATATGAGTCCAGTGACTCTCATGTCCTGCAGGGGACCAGAGAGTATGTTTTCCATTGAGCTCCACCACTACAACCCAGACCCAGCACAGCCTCACGCGATCCCTGCAGCCACTGTGCCAAGGTCCCCATGTTAACACTGCAACATTCAGCATGGAATCTGCCTGCCCAATCCATATCCTGCCTCCCAGGAGGAGGATGAAAGCCAAGAGTGCATGTCATGACTAACAGCTGTAATGGATCTCTCTGGGGCTTCATTTCCTCACTTGGTTCCTGTATTGTCTCTCTACCTTCCACCAAACTGTCTGGTCCTCATGAGTGCTGGGTGTGCTTCCCCCCAGACTGAGTTGGTGAGGTAGTTCCTGCACACTGCTTGGGCAGCAGCAAAACCCAAGGGACAGAGCAAGTTTGTTTCCTGGTTGGAGGCAGGGTTTGCAGTGTTCATCATTAATGTCCCATCACCCATGTCCTACAGGGGACAGCCAGCCCTGTCTCCTCCCAGGCAGCAGCAAGGCCACAGGAGCCAGTGTGACCAGAGATAGAGGACCAGAATTCTGTGCCTGGTGGGAAGCATGGGAACAGAGGGAGGAGCAGCTGGAGAAGCCAGGAGAGTTGGGCTGTGCTGAGCCTGAGGTCTGGACAGGGCAGGAGCTCCCCAAGACCTTCTCACAAAGCATCCTGCATCCATCCATTTCCTGATTCTATTCCTCCTTATGAGATGGTTGTCTGGAGCTAAGTGACAATTCAGCCCATCAGGGCTTCCCACAGGGAAGGATAGTGGGAGACTTTTCCTGGGGTGTTGGCACATGTCCCTGGAGGTAAATCCTGATGCCTGCATCCATTAAAGTACCAAAACCTTCCCCTATCTGCCCAAGTGATGGCAGTGATGCTCCAGCCTGGCCTGAAGGGTTAAAGAAGATGTTTTCTTGTAAGAGTGGCCTGGGACCATGCTGCCAGGCTGCAGGGCTCCATGCTGTCTGCTCAGTCAAACTTTATTCCCCTGGGTCCTCCCTCCACTTGTGCTGCCTGAGGCTCCTTCCTTCTCTCTCCATTCTCAGTCAGGATCTGCCCCAAGATCTCCTTACCACAGGTCTGCCAGCATTTTTAGCTCCACCATGGGTGCCCTCACTCAAGACTGTGCCTGGGTCTCCAACATTTCTCCTTCTGCATCCCAGAGATCTCCCTCTGACACCTGGCAAGTGCAGGGTTGGTCTGGCTGGTGAGCTCACTGCCAGGCCCTTGGTCCTTGTGGTATCCAAGGAAGTGCCCAGGATCCAGCCACAGCAGATGCAGTGATGGTCCCCAGTGTCATGTTGGCTGACAGTCACCACCAGCCCGTGCTAATTGTCTGGCATCATTTATTCCTTCGCATCCTTTAGGACTTCTGTTGAGGGTCTGTGGCGTGGTGGGGTGTGTGGGGTTGCAGGCACACTTGTGCTGTGGAGGGACTTGATCCCACTCTCCTGGCATGGACGTGGCATCTGATGCATGCAGTTCAGTGTTTCTGTGTGTGATTTCACAGTGGATGCTCTGTCTCTGTTCATGCTCTGTCTCATGTCACACTGGCCCCCACCTCTTCTAGTTTATGAGCCTCCAGAGTGCTGAGGGCTGGATCACACCAGGCTGCACTTGAGTGACCCCAGCCCCACCGATGTGCCCCAAAGCCCAGGCACAGACACGCCTGTCACCAGCTTTGCTGCTCCTCACCCTGATGTCTCCCCATCCCTTGTCTGTCTATTCAGGGAGCCCCGGAAAATCATCCTACACAAAGGATCCACCGGCTTGGGCTTTAACATTGTTGGAGGGGAAGATGGTGAGGGTATCTTTGTGTCCTTCATCCTGGCTGGAGGCCCTGCTGACCTCAGCGGGGAGCTGCGGAGGGGAGATCGGATCCTCTCGGTGAGTTGGTGGGGCACCCACTGCCCCTCCATGGCCTCCCACAGCCCCGGGTGGCCACCCAAAGGACCCCTGTCCCCTGCTACCCGAGGCACAGCTGAATGGGATGCACCCCCAGTGTGAGTGTGGAAGTGGCCCCGCGGTGCCTGCGGTGGGGGGCAGCCCTGGTTCCCGGGACGGCCGGGGACAGGTACCGGGGATGTCAGTACTAGAGGTGCGGGTACTGGAAGTACCAGTACCAGACGTGCTACTGGAGGCACAGTGCCAGGGTGATGAGGCACTGAGAGTGTGTGTACCGTGGGTACCGGGGCGGGGCAGCTGGGCCGAGGGGCGGGGCCAGACCCCGCCGGTCCGGTCCAACGGAGCCGCTGTGTTCCCGCAGGTGAACGGCGTGAACCTCCGCAATGCCACGCACGAGCAGGCGGCGGCGGCGCTGAAGCGGGCGGGGCAGACGGTGACCATCATAGCGCAGTACCGGCCCGAAGGTACCGCCACGGGCAACCGGGACCGGGACCGGGCACCGGGCGCGGGGCGGGGGAGGGCGGGGCCTGTGTTGGGGGCGGGNCGGGCCTTGCTGGGGGACTCCGGGCTCGGGGGGTCCGTCATCCCCGGGGCGACCCGTCTGCGCCCACCGTGCGGACGGGGCTGGAACGGGGGCGTCGGGGCTGGGCGGGGGCTCGTCCCCGCCTGTGAGCATCTCCCGTGCCGCCCGCCCCAAGCCTGTCCTTAGCGCTGGACTCGGATTCCCTCGGCAGCGCCGGGGGATGGTGGTCCCGCGGGGGCTCACAGTCGTCGAGGGAAGGGATCTGGCAGCTGCCTGGCCAAACCCTCCCTGCTGGAGGGTGGCCCATGGGCTGGAAGGGCGAGCGCTGGGAGGATGCTCCCCCCCAGCCAGCGAGGGGGCAGGGGGTACTCCCGGGGCTGCTGCCGTGTCCCGAGCGGCACCGTGCACGTGCTGGGATGCAGCCATTCCCGTCCCCTGGAAAAAGTCTCTCCTAAGCGCCACTGGCTTCCTCCCCCAGCCGTTCTGGTCCTCGCCACCCCATGCTTGCCCTTTGTCTTGTGCCTCCTCGAGGGCATCTCTGGGCAATGTCCTGCTGGTCCCTGTCCCCGCTGTTCCTCTCCCGTCCCGTGGCAGAGGCCATTGGGGCGCGGAGTCATTAGTGCTGCTCAGGGCTGTGCTGTGGGTGTGGGGTTTGTTTGTTTTGGCTTTTTTTTTTTCTTTCTTTCTTTCCAGGAAGCACTTAATGTTCTTGTATTTCTGGCTCCCTTTGCCACTTGAGATTTGGCAAAGACACCAACCAAGAGTGGTTCTTAAATGTCAAACAGGACAAAATGTTTTGAAACCCCTTTAGACCGAGGCGGAAATGTCAATGCTGTGTAGCTGGTGGCTTTCCGGGTCCGTGATGGCTCCTGGCATGTGTGGGCAGCAGCACCCGGCACACAGGCTGTAGCCATCCCAGAAGGCAGCGTTGGTGCTGTGGAATACAGCCTGCTGTATCTTGGAAGTTGCTTCAGGGGCTTGAGGGCCTGGGAGCCATGGAGAAAGGTCTCATGGGTGTGGGTGAGGCTGAGCCCCCTCAAGGGGACATATGGTCCCAAGTGTTTGCCTTTTCTATATTCATGGCTGTGGGAAGAGCAGGAGAGCTAGATTGTAGGATCCTCAAAAGGAGGAGATGCTGGTGGAAAGGGGATTTGAGAAGTTCCTCCCTGCCAGAGAGGTGGAGGATGGCACCTGTCTCTCGTCCCTGAGTGGGTAGAGCTTGCCTTGATGTGCTCTGTGTCTGACCTCACTGGTGCTCCAAGAGGAAGAGAGGTTGCTTGTGCAGGTCCTAGGGAATGAGACACTCTCCTTGTGGTGTCCTGCCAGGCACTAGTAGGGAAAAGAAGCAAAGACCAAACCAAGGAAGGCTAGAAAGGCAGGACAGCAGCTCCTCTTTCTCCTGTGCACCTGGAGCAGTGCCTTTGACCACTGCTGCATACCCTTGAGGAGGAGGAGTGATGGTTCTTCTGAGTTTTTGTGATGTCTCTTCCCTCTGAGCACTTCTCCCCTTACCTTTGTTTGTTGCTATTACCAATGCTTGGGTTTGACAATTCCCCTTCCTCGCACCCCATTCAACAAAGCCTTGATGTATGAAAATATGAAAACTCATGTAATGGCATTTGTCTGAGCTGGCTGCTCGAAGGGTAATGCCAGGGCTATGCAATGACTTGTAAAAGCTTCTGAGCTTTCCCTATGGCTGTGCTCCCTTCTGCTCACCTGGGCCTGTGAACGGAGGTGTCTGTATTTTAACCTGGCACTGAAATGCTGGACTGAAGCTGTGGGCAGTTTTTGCAAGTGACTGGGCTGAAGCCTGTGGCTGAGCATCTGTAGGCTCTGGTGATGGCCCAGCTGAGCCTGTCTGAGCCTGGGCAGGAGGGTTTGGATACTGAGAGAGGGCACATGTGTGTGCAGGGCTTTATGCATGTTCAGGGGTTGCTTTCCAATGCAGCTCCCTTCTCTACCAGCACCTTCTCCTTTGTGCTGTCTCCTGGTGCCCAGAAATCAGATGCAGAGCCGCTGCTTTGTTGGTTCTGCACGTTTGCAGGTGTGTCACAGATGTGTGCTGGGGATCCTTGGGGCAGGCGGGCAGTGCCTGGTAGTGGTCTGCAGTCTGGGTGCACTCAGGGGTGCAGGGCTGTGTTCTGCTCCCAGCACGGGGCTCACCCCATGGGACAGAATCAGGCCCAGCTCCAGGGGCACCCACAGCCTGGGAGGAGAAGAGCAGTGGGAGGGCAGAGTGGTGTTGTTATTGAGTTGCTGAGTGAGGAGAGCAAACATCCTGGAGAATGGCAGAGCATCACAATGGCACTCACGGCAAGAAGTGCCAGGTCACCTGTTACATACTTTTCAGTCTTGATAAGCACGTCCTGAACATGTTCCCCAGCCAGGTCCCACAGGGGTCAGCCGTGCCTCACCTCCCTGCTGTGCCATGGCAAGCTTCCTGGGAGTTTCACCTGCACAGGAGATCTCCTTCCAGCCTGCAGAGGCGAGGTGGCTCAAAGCTAGGAAGCAAAGGCAGGAGCACTGCTTGCTGGGGGGGATCTGCTGGCAATTGTCCTAGACACTGTTCTAGGATGCAGCTAAGAGGGTGCTGGTGGCAGCTGGGAGTATCCTGTGCTCAGTCCTGGGGTAACCTTACCTCTCCTGCTCTGAGAGGGAGGTGGCAGGTCTGCTTTGGGGCTGGCTGCTCCTCCACTCTGTGACCACACACAGTCAGAGCAAGCACAAGTTGGTGTCTCCTTGGGAGACCCTTCCTAGGGTGAGACTGTGTTAGCTCTCCTGAGGATAAAGCCAAGGCAGCCCGTGTCCTTCTTCAGTTTGCCACAACCAGCCTGGTTTGTGCTTCTTGTCATGCCAGTGGACTTTCCCACCCCTCCAAGCAGTGTGGCCATTCCAGCAAAACTTTGAAAGTCCCTTTCCATGTAGTGCCCCAGCTGAGGTGGGGGCATTTGAGAGCTCTGCCCTGCGGCTGCATGCAGAGGATGGTAGCAGTTGCTGGCAGGGCAATTACACCCCAAGGCTGCCCTCCTGACTCCCCCAACGCTGATGCTAGTGGTGGATAAACCTCCTTTTGCCCTGTGTTTCCTGCCTGATCCTGGGCAGTGCATCATCCACACCAGGCTTCTTGTGGAGAAGAGTATTGAGGGAGGGATGTGAGCCTGTGTAGTGGGAGCAGTGGTCCATTAGGCATGGGCGGTGCAGAGAATCTGTGCCCTCACCAGGGTTTGGGATGACTCAGCAGGGACAGGGGTTTTAGTGGTGCTTTCTGGGAGATACAGCCCTTCTGTACCAAAGAGGGTTTGTGAAGCAGCTGTACCTGCAGATGCTCCTCTGGGGCAGAATGAGCTGTGTGGGGCAAGATATGGAGTGGGATGAAGCTCACTTACCTCTGCTAGGAGCTCCATAAAACCCACTGTTTTGGTGTCAGAATTCAGTTTTCTTATAAAATAAGCTTTGCCCATGCCTTGCTGCTTCTGTGTTTTCCTCTGCTAGGAAATTCCTAGCAGGAATGGAGGTGAGGCAGTGGTTGCCCCTTGGCGTGGGGCAGCCAGGAATGTGGTGATCTCCACATTGAGTGACCCTGCCTGGTGTGGCAGCACCTCTGGATGTTGTGTGGCGGAGGAAGGGGATTTGTGGGGGGTTTCTTTGTGCCACGTGGCAGTATTCATGTGTCTTGCTTTCTTTTTTTTATTCTTTAAGTAAAAATGAGTCTTTGACAACTGGGTGTAGGACAGGGATGCCCAGGCAGGTCTGGCTGGAGAGTCAAGAATTGCACAGCTGCAGCTGCATCATCCCATAATCCCAATCCTTCATTTGTGTGCACCAGGAGTCCACGGGAGAGGGGCAGGTTCCCAAACACAGCCTACAGAGCATTTTTTAGCAGTGTTGCTGCTCCCCCTGTGTGATGCAGCTCCACAGGCCTGGCAGCAGCCGGCACAGTCTCAGCACAGCTGGGGCTCTGCTCTGCAGCAAGCACTTGCCTCCATAGCTGAGCTGCTGGGCTCCCCTCCACAAACTTAAAACTCAAACCACCTCTAAACTGCGGGCTTGTGGACAAGGCTTTCTAGGCAAGTCTTACAACAGAGATGAGGCAGTCTTCTCTCACCTGTAACTACAGGATATGCCCAAGGGACAGCATCAAGGGTACGAGGGGAGATCTGATGGCACGGGCTGTGGCAGTGCCAGCAGCTTCACTGGTGCTGCAGTTGCTCAAACCTGTCACCTGGCAAACTTTCCTCATTCGGCCCTGGGTAGGGAGGCCTGGTGCCTCCACCCTCTGCGTGTCGGCCCGACCGACCTTTACACCCAGCTGAAGGTCGGGGCTGGCGGCGGCTGCCGGGGTGGAGGCTGCTCCTGCCCAGCCTCCTGGCAGGGAGGTGTCAGCGGCTTCTGGAGGGTCCCCCAGCTCTTCTGCAGGTCTCTGCCGCTGCAATGTAGGAGCAAAAGGTGAATTTCTCCTCACTACTCCCGTTCCAAGGGCAAGGGCTGTGTTTTGTCTCTCCTTCCCCACACCTGCTGGGGACAGAGGCTCTTCTGCCAACACGGGGACCCCCACAGTGGCTGTAGTCATGCCTTGCTGCTCCAGCCAGTGAATGATGGTCTCCTGGAGTGGGTCTCACTCTCTCTGCATGTTTTGAACTGTTCTGTAGGTCAGCAGCTTGCTGAGCCCTGCCAAGCCATTCCCTCATGGAGTTGCAGCTCAGTAACAATGGAGGGCTCGGCAGCCCGTGTCTGACCTGCCTGTGCAGGTGTTTGGGGTACCCTGTCTGCTCCAGATGCCCTGCGTGGGCTCCTGCAGAGTGCTGCAGCCTCTTTGGCTTTCTCTGCCTCGTGTGTGGGGACAGACAGGCTTGTGGGCAAGATGCCTCATGGACAGGCCCCTCAAGGTGCTCACCAGCTGTGCCCTTCTTGGTGCAGGGATCAGCCTGCTCTGACCACCCCTCTCCCCACAGAGTACAGCCGCTTTGAGTCAAAGATCCACGACCTGAGAGAGCAGATGATGAACAGCAGCATGAGCTCCGGCTCCGGCTCACTCCGGACGAGCGAGAAGAGATCTCTCTATGTGCGGTAAGGCTCAGCACCCCTGCCTGCTCCCCTGCTCCCGGCGGCAGGAGGCGGATGGGGTGGGTGTATCTCCACAGTATGGTGTGCAGGGAGGGATGGTTCAGCCTGGACTGTGCAGCACCTCTGAGGACAGTGTTTTGGAGACCAGGGGAGTGAGTGCCACAGGTGTACCATGAAGCCTGGAGGGTGCATTGGGGAGGGCGGTGCTTTTGCGCTGCCTTGCCAAGGGTAAGCACTTGAATTACCTTGCCAAGGGTAAGCACTTGAATGCTTCTTCCAAGGCTGCTCCACTTTGGAAAACGCTGGTGTCTCTACAGAGCCCTGGGTGGTTGCTGGCCAGGCCAACCCACTGAGGACCACTGGAAAGCAGGGACATGATGGGCATCCAGCCCTGCTTCTGCCCCAGGCAGCTCGTGGCAGCTTTCAGCACACTCTGCTCGAACCACTCCCAGCTAACAGGCTTCTCCTTGTCTCCTCCTGCCATTCCTGTGGCAGGATCTGGCTGGATGGGAGATGAGCTCTTAGGAGGATTATTGCTCTGAGCCCTCAATGCACTTTTGGTCTGGAGCCAGGTGCAGGGCAGGCTGTTAAACAGCCATGCAGCTCTAACTGCTGTGAGTCCTGTGCAGCCAGGACAGCCCCTGCTTGCTGCCTGTCTCCTGCCACCTTCTGCCTGCCACAGTGCCAGTGGGGTGACAGCTAATGTGTAATTTTAACTTGGTAATTAAAATAATCCTGTAAATCCTCACCCTGCACAGCCTGTTGCAGGTGGGGCTGGCAGGAGCAGGGCATGCTTCTCCTTCCCTGTGAGAAGGATGGCAAGGGCTGAGGTTGCATGAGCCTCAGCCTGCATCTCTCAGTGCACAGCTGCTCCATGCAGAGGGTATTCAGGCATGGTGGACATAATGCAAGCCTGACAGGAGGGGAGAGCTGCAGTCATGCCTTCCCACAACTCTCTGCAGGCATCTTGCTTGAGTTAGTATCTTGGGGCTTCCTGGGGGTGCGACAGGCTGGGCACTGTTGAATAAACATCATCTTGCTAGTCCTGCCCTCACTCCCCTGCTGTCCTATGGACACCCTGGTGTGTGGAGGAGGGTTTAGGCTGGGTCCAGCCTGAGTTGAGCCTGTTCCCTACCTGGAAAGGTGCTGTATGTATCAGAGTATTCCTGTGAACCAGAGAGAGCTCTATTGTCTCCATGCTGCTCATAGCATCTCTTATCTCTTGGTGCATCTCTCCACGTGGCTTTGGAGGCCTCCACAGTGCTGTGTCTCCTCACACACACCCGGGTGGAGTGGGGCAGTGCCTTACTGAGAGGGTGATCCCAGGGGAGAGCTTTACCCCAGCGTGGCCCTTCACATCACTCCAGCTCTGCTCGACACACACCCTGCAAATGTGCTTGCAAGAACTGCCGGGCGCCTGGGCTGCCCCAGCCCTTCTGGGCGGGGTAGTTTCAAGCACAGTTTACCCGAAACCAGCTGAGCTGCTGTGCTGTGGACAGGACATCAATTACAGGACTTGCTATCCAACTGCTTGAGTCAGCCACGTGTGGCTGCATTGCATCCTGTGTGCTGTCAGTGGGTTGGAGCTGGGCACCCCAGTGCCTGCTGGAGCCAATTTGGGGGTGCTGGAGCTGCAGCTGTGCAGCACAGGCAAAGACAAGGCAGGTTCACGTTCTGCCTGTCACCTGCCTGCACTGCTGCAGGGCAAAGTCTGCCAGCACTGGGGCCATGCGGGGTAGGGGTGGAGGTCAGGCAGGCAGTGTGCCTGGGCACCGGGAGGAAGCCATGGGAGTCCTTGGCGCTGCTTCCCTGCCCTCCAGCCAAACCATCTGCTCTCCTGGCTGTTTGTGCTGTGAGCTGGCCCGGGGGCAGAGTGCTGCCGTCTGGCCCCTGCGCCCTGGGGAGCACCCAGACACGGTGGGTCCTGGGTGCCAGCACAGCCAAGGACTGGTCTCCAGGAGCACCATGCCTTGGGGAAGCAAATGCCTCATTTGCTGGCTTTGCAGGAGTCCAGCCCTTGCACAGACCTTGCTGTGCCTGTCCTGGGATGCTGGTGGCTGCTGGGGGAGGAGCTGTGGGGCCAGCGCTGCTCTGCAGGGCAGGGTGCATGGAGTGGGCAGGGCTCCTCACAGCCTGCCTGGGTTTGGGAACCGGCCTGACCAGTTCCCTGGGGCCTTGGCCAGCGGCACTGGCCTCGCAGCAGCCTGCCAGCCACATGCAGCCTTATCTTTTGACCAGGAGCTGCCTGCAAGGCTTGTTTACCTCCGGCCAGAGCACAGTTGGTGCTTTGCTGCTGGCTGCAGTGTGCTGTGCTGATGAGCACCAGTGCTGCCCCAGCCCTGAGCAGTTGGGAGAGCAGAACTGCTCCGGTGGCTGAATGTGTCTGGATGCATAGGTTACATTGGGTCTTGTCCCAAAGAGTCCTCCCCAAGCCATGGGGCAGCCCCTCTTCTCCTCCCATTCAAGACCCAGTCAGTCCCAGGGTCTCATAGCCCAGCACTCTCTTGGCAGAAGTGCCATCCCAGCTCTGCTGCTCCATAGGGACCTCCCACATGGTCCTTCAGCCCTTCCGTTTATACTGTGTGCTTTTAGACCTCTTTCAAAGTCCCCACGGTAGAAGGGGGTAATGAACTGGGCAGAGGATGTCTCTCCTGCTTGAGGAAGGTTTTATTCGTGCCAAGATTAAACCAGAAACCAGCCAGTGTTTGCTCATGTTGGGCTGGGAGGCAAGTGGAGCCAGTGTCTCAGGAGCAAAGGGGTTGTACTGTGATACAGTGATACTTTTAGTGGTTTGTCCCTCGGTTTGGTTTGTTGCAAAGTTCATGCAATAAAGCAGACACAGTTTGAGATCTGACACAGTAAAATGAGTTGTATGTGAAGCCACTGACAGCAGCATATGGGTACAGGCTGCAGTGCTGTGTGCAATTAAGTGTGTGCAGGAAGAGTATTAGTGCTCCTCTAGTGAAAAACAAAATCTTTTCTATAGCTGGTTAGTTTAATATTGAAGATAATTTTAAACTAAATAAACTGTTCTCAGGAGAGGTATTTAGGAGAATGAAAAAGATCAGTTGTGGAAGCAGATATGTATATCCTCAGATGCATTCCTAATACACAGGCTCTGAACTAACATACTCCTGTACATAATTAAAGTGTGTGCTCAAAGCCACAGTGGTCTTTGTTGGTCTGGTGGTCTCTTCCTGTGCAACTACCCACCAGCAGTGGGGTCTGATGTTCCTTGGCCCCACAGCCACGGAGGGGTGGTGGGGAGCAGCCCTTCTGCACGGTGCTGCTGTGAGCCTCACGTGCTCAGTAACCACAGACGCCTTCTGTGCATCTGTGGTTCGTGTGCCTCCTGCAGCTGAGGGCAGGAGCAAGTTGTTTTGGTCCAGCACTGTTGTTCCTGCACTGCACACTTCAGGGCTTGTGCAGAGCCTGCCAGTGGAGGGGTGTGCTGGTGGCTGGCAGTGCTGCTCACCTTGGCAGAGTCTGGGTTCAGATCCTTTAAGGATGGAGGTGGCAGTGCCCCAGGAGGTCGGCAGTGCTGCTGCCCTCGCTGTGCTCGGAGGAGACATCATTCCTCTCTGCTCCTCCACAGAGCCCTGTTTGACTATGACCGGACCCGGGACAGCTGCTTGCCCAGCCAGGGGCTGAGCTTCTCCTATGGGGATATCCTGCACGTCATCAATGCCTCCGATGATGAGTGGTGGCAAGCCAGGCTCGTCACACCCCACGGCGAGAGCGAGCAGATTGGAGTCATCCCCAGCAAGAAGAGGTGAGTGTCAGCAGGACATGGTGCCTCCTGGAGCTCCCCAACTTTCACGAGCCCTGCAGCCCCTGGGGCTCTGCTGAGGCTGGGATCTCCTTGTGATCCCAGTCCACCTGCCCCTCCGTGGCTGTGCAACATGCAGGGCACCTCTGTTGCAAGCTGAGGCTGTGAGTGCAGGTGTCCCTAGGGTGGTGTTTTCCAAAGCTGAGTGAGACTCCACATGAGGAGAGGAGTGCTCAGCCCTCTCTGTGGTCCTTGAAGAGATGGAGAATTGGTGTTATCCAGTCTGGGGCTCCAGTGAGAGCAGAGTCACAGCAGTGACTGAGAGCTCCTTGTGTCTGCTGTCAATCTGCCCAGCTCTGCGAGTCTGTTCCCATGAGGCAGGAAGTCACAGGGAGCAGAGGAGCTGTCTGATGCTGCCTTGAGGTCTGCAAAGCCAGCCTCATATGCCCTCCACCCCTCTTGGGAAGGCTGGCTTGTCCCCTCTCCAGCTCATGCAGATGCTGGCCTGGGCCAGACCCTGGGCAGGCAGCTCCACATCTGTCCCTCCCTGGGAAGGAGCTGCCCTTTGCCACTGGGGCTGCCACTTGAGGGTGCCTGGAGCTGCCTGAGGAGCCATGTGGGCAGCATGGAGGACACATGCATGGGACTAACACCTCTTTCTCCCCTTTAACTTCTGATCAGGGTAGAAAAGAAGGAGAGAGCACGATTGAAAACAGTGAAGTTCCACGCCAGGACTGGCATGATTGAGTCCAACAGGGTAAGTGCTGATGTGGGGCTCAGTGGGGCACCTGCAGGTGGTAAAACTAGCGAGGGCAGCCAGAGCTCCCAGAAGGGCAGCTGGAACAATCCCAAAGCAAAGAGCAATGTGACTGGACTTGCCCCACATCTGCTTGGCACAAACCCTCCATGACTATGTAGGGACTGAGCAGAAGAGCCCGGAATGGTGCAGAAGTGCTTAGGAAGGAGTCCTGGTTGGAGTGGTGGGGTAGCAGAGCCCATGGCTGGGAGTTGGCATCACACCTCATGTGCAGTCCTTAACATGATGACAAGGAAGGAAGAACAGCCTGGCTATCCCTGCAGAGCTGCTGATTGTCCCATCAGCTTCCCAGCTTCCCTACCACATGTTTTCTCCATGCTTAATTTTTTTTCCTGCATTACAGTTCTCATGTAATCTCCATGATTTCATTTGAGGGTAACTGCCCTGACACAGCTTCTCATTGTCTCTTCATTTTAATTTTTCCCACATGCGTTAAATACCATTGTTTTTTCTGTCCTCCCTTCCATCTCCATGTTCTTCAGTTGATCAAAACGAAACGTAAAAAGAGTTTTCGTCTCTCTCGAAAGTTTCCATTTTACAAGAGCAAAGAGAACCTGGCCCAGGAGAGCAGCGGACAGGAACGTAAGTAGCAGCTGGCCAGAGAGGGCAAGCCTGCAACCCTGAGGTGCACTGCCCTGAGGGGAGAGATTCAGCACATTTCTGTAGTCAAGGGTCCTGGCACTGCCTGTAGTCGGGTCTGTGCTCCACAGTTGTGCCAGCAGCGAGGGAGAAATGAGCTTGAAACAAAAGCAATGGCTGCAGGCCAGCACTCTCTTCCTTTCTCTCATATTCAATGTCTTCATCTTTTCATCCAACTTTACACCCACCTGACCCTCTGCTCTGCCTCCCCCTGCTCTTCACCCTTTGCTGTGGGCTCTGCTCCTTCCCCCTGCCTGCCAAGGGCTGCTTCCCTCCAAGCGAGGGGCTGGCTACCTCCTGCAGAGCTTCTCCTGTCCCTGTCAGGGCTGAGGGCCTGGGGTGGTTCCAGCTCCATCTCCCCTAGAAGTGACTTGCCAGCTCCATGTTCCCATTGGAGAGCCCTTCCAGCAGGTTGGCATGGAATGGCATGGTTGGGGAAGCCATGACCCTGCTGGTGGAGGAACTGCCCACCCTTGACTGAGTCACATCTTTGGCTGCAGATTTTGGGGGGTTTCCCAACTCTCCCCTGGCAGGACACTAGGACTCCCAGCAAAGGCAGGGCTTTTTGCCCCAGATCATGGTGTGGGCAACACTGGAGCTGCTCACCAAACACAGTCCCTCCTCCCAGATGGTAAACTGTATCCACTCCTTTGGCACATTGGCAGTCCTCACACCTCTGGACAAGGCAGAGCAGTGTCTCTGCCCCAATGCCACAACAGAAAACACATGCCCTCCCCTGTAGGGCTGCCTTGGGCATCATACAGAGGCAGGAGGTTGCTGCTGGGCTGCTCCGAGGGCTGCCTGCATCCCTCTGCTTCCCATGCCAGTCTGCTGCCAGCTTCCAGTGATCTTGGCAGCCAGCACAAGACTCTGGCCTGTGCTGAAGGTTATGTCTGTGTGTCTGGGTATCTCTAGTAGTGCCTGCACATGGCTGGGCTCCAGTCAGCTCCGTGCTGGGCCCTACTTTTGATCATCCCTGCCGTGAGGTGACATGCAGCATGGGGGTGAGACAGGCCACACTCTTAGCAGCCAGTGTCACACACTCACAGCCTGTGCTCTGCCACTGTCCATCCCAGCTTGCAGTGGGAGATCCCTGCCCCACATTTCCACAGCCTGTGCAAGCACTTGGGTGTGGGGCAGCTGACACACACAGGTGGGGAAAAATGTGTCCCCTTGCCATGAGTTATAGAACTTGGTATGCTGAGCCTGGCCCCAGAGCGACCAGGCTGTGCCAGGGAAGCACAGAGCTGCTGTGCCCTGCATTACATTCCACAAGGAGAAACACCTCAGCCCCCCGTGCCAGCAGCTTGAGACTGCAGCTGTTCAGTGACAGCAGATGCTGCCAGGGCTGCCCTGCCCTCGCCAGACCCAGGGTGACCCTTAGGGTCTCAGTGACAGAGAGAGTGAGCTCAGCGGGGGGGTCCAGCTGCACGAGGCGAGATGGTGGTGGTGGGCTGATGGCATCAGCTCTGAAAATATTTAACCTCACTTGCAGTTGCAGCTCTGGGCTGTTCTGCACTCCTGTCACTAATGCTGGTCTGGCTCTGTCTCCCCCATCCCTCTGACTCCCCTTTCCTGCGCTCTCTTCTCTCCCCCTCTCCCCCTTGCTCTCTGTGAAATCAGGACTTCCCTGGGTTAAGTGACGATTATTATGGAGCAAAGAACCTGAGTAAGTTGAATTCCAATGCATATTGTTCCCTTTCTGTTGCTGGCAGTGCCTGGGGAATGTCTGGGCTCAGGCTGGGGCAGCTGTGCTTCTCTGGGTGTGGGGCAGGAGGAGCCCCGTGGGTGCTGCTCCACTGCTGGGGACCCCATGTCTCCCAGCGGAGGTTGCAGGGCTTGAGGTGCCACTGCTGCATGTGGGATGGGGCAGCTTGCTTGGGAGTGTTGGCCATGCCCTAAGTGCTCTCAACTGAGGGCTGCCTGCTGCACCCAGGATGAGCTGTACGTCCTCATCCTCTTCTTCCTGCTCCCAGTAGGGCTGGTGGTTGCTTTAACACTCAAAGCCACTGCTAGTGTGTGTGGGAGGTGGCCATGACCACAACAGGCCTGCTCTGAGTGGGGTTGGTGACAGCATTTTCAAGTGTTCCCACCTCTTTCTGGGTTACTACTACCCAGAGCTGCAAAACAACAATAGCAGGAGCCCCATGGCTCTCCCAGCTGGGCACGAGAGCCCCACCAAGCTCAGCATCCCCCAACCAGTGCAGAGCCTGACTGGGGCAGGCAGTGGCCAGCAAGCCTCTGTGGGGTGGTCACAGCACTAGGATCAGCCTAAGCAAGCAAAGCCCCAAACTTTGTCCCATCCTGTCACTGTCTTGTCTCTGTGCGTCCCAGCCCCGTCCCCAGAGGTAGGCTCCCCACCCCTGTGCTGGCCTGGAGCCATGCCCTCCCTGCCTGCTGTGAGCATGCTGCACCTGCTCCCCCTGCCAGCACCCTCCTCCCTGTTCACTCCCACCTTCCCTCAGCTTGGGAAGCCAAATGTCTTCCCATCTGCCCACACCTGCCAGGCAGGCTGTCCTGGCATCCCTGCCTTCTCCCAGAGTAGCCATGCATCCCCCTGCATGTCCCTGGTTTCCCAGCAAAGGGTGAAAGATGCCGCCCTTGCCCATGTGGCACAGTCCACATGTCCCAGCGGGAGCTGGGACTCGGGCTTTTCGGGAGGCCAGTGCTGTCCTTCCCTGTGTCAGTAGTGCTGGGTGACAGCCAGGGTGTCCCCGTGCCTCCCGCCCATGCTCCTTCTGAAGGGGATCTCTCTGGTTGCTTTGCAGAGGGCGTGACATCAAACACCAGTGACAGCGAGAGCAGTTCCAGTAAGTGTGTCTTACCTGCTCTCCCAGCCCGTGTATGTGTGTGTCTGTGTGTGAGTGTGCATGTCTTGGCACTTCCACCTTGTCTTGTCCCAGTGGTGGTTCTGTTCGGAGGCTGGTCCTTCCTGCTGGTGACACAGATGCTGCAGCCAGCTCTGTCCTCGGAACCAGGGAGAGCAGCAGCTGGGGGGCAGGAACAGGAACCTGCCTGTTCACTGCTCACTCCTGGATGCAGGGCTCTGTTCCAAGGCTGGGTGGTAGTTTCCCAGTCCATGGCGATCCCCCCATTCTCAGTGCATGTTGCAGGAAGCAATGGAGGCCAGGTCTGTAGCATAGGTGACTTCTGGAGCCCAAACCTGTACAAGAGCATAGAATCCATCTGCAGCAGATGCTCCCTTTGTCCCCAGAGGGTCCTCTAAATACCTGCAGCACACCTGCCATCCACCCTGCAGGGAGGACAGCACATCCCAGTGGGCCTGGAGTCTGCAGAGGTAGGGGTGGGGGAAAGAGGAGGCTTCACTCAGAGCTGGGACATGAATAATTAAAGTGGCTCAACGGCTGGTAACTGCACAGCTGTCATGCTCCACAGCTGTGGGTGGAATGATGGGGGCAGCCTGGGGTGTCCCCAGAGCTGTGGGAGGCTGAAGGGGCAGGAGTCAGCTCCTCACAGCCTGGAGAGCTGCTGTAAGTGCTCACCTGCCTCTCCCTGGCTCTGTTGCAGAAGGACAAGAGGACACCATCCTGTCATACGAGCCGGTGACACGGCATGAAAGTAAGTCCTGGTGCTGAGTTGCCCCATTCCTGCTCCAGCGTGGCCACCTGTGTCCCCCGCACAGCCAGGGTGACCAGAGTACCCTCCTCCCCTCCTGCCATCCCAGCACGATGCCAGGTGAACACAAGTGGAGTCTCTCGTGTGTTGCGTGCAGCAGCGGAGCCAGGTGTGCACGCTGCCTCGCTGGGCTTTCCCTGGCCTCGACTGCCCCTTTCTAATCAACAGGAAAGATTTGTGACATGGTCTGCAAGACCAAGGGAGAGATCCAGAGCTAAAACTGAGCTGGGCTTTAGTCCCCAGCTGAGGACAGGATTATCTCCTCCTGCCTCAGACCAGGTCCCTGCTGCAGAGCAACCCTCCCTTGGCCCCAGCCCCCAGCCTTTGACCCTGCTTGATGCTCAATCCCTTCAGACCCTTTTGCAGGCTGAATATTCCCAGCCTCGGTGGTCTCTCCTTGCCAGAAGCTGGATCTGACTCTTAGGCTCCCATCGCTCCCCCAGCTCCGTGGCATCCTCGCCCAGCTGTTCTGGTTGCCTGGCTCCTGCCCCAAGCAAGGGAGCAGCTTTGCTGATTCGCGACCCTGGAGACCTGCAGCACCTTCCCCGGGGCCACGCAGATGGTTTGGGTCAGATGGGAAGGACACGTTGACCGTGACCAGGAGGAGATAAACTCGCACGGAGGAGGCACCTTTGGGTGCCCATGTGAGCAAGAGCACCCACTGCCAGCAGGGAGAGGGCAGGTCAATGCCAAAAGTGGCAGTAGGGTCAGCTGCCCGCAGCACAGGTGGGGCCTCAGGTTGTGGCTCTTGTTCGCAGTTCACTATGCGAGGCCGGTGATCATCCTGGGGCCGACAAAGGACCGAATTAACGATGACCTCATCTCTGAATTCCCACACAAGTTTGGTTCCTGCGTGCCTCGTAAGTCCCAGCTGGCACTCAGTGCCCTTGCTGGAGGGAGGGGAGAGTGGTGGCTCTGCTGCTTGCAGGGTCTGGCCCGTGGCATGGGGAGTGGGACAGGAGCACAGGTGGGTTTTGTCCCCCCTGGTTTGGGGTGTGTCACCCCGGGTTCACTCCTGATGCCCACTCTCCTCCAGACACTACCAGGCCTCGGCGTGAGAATGAGGTGGACGGCCAGGATTACCACTTTGTCGTATCCCGGGAACAGATGGAGAAAGACATCCAGGACAACAAGTTCATAGAGGCTGGGCAGTTCAATGACAACCTCTATGGGACCAGCATTCAGTCAGTGCGAGCAGTGGCAGAGAGGGTGAGTGTCAAGTGGCATTCCTGGGACTGGGACTCATCCTGCTTGAACCTGTGTTGGGCAGTTCCTCTCCTTTCCCTGTGTTGTTAACAAAGGGCTGTAACCCAACATGAAGCAAACATGGCACAAGCCTCTCCTCCCTGGATTCCTGCCAAGCCATGTGACTGCTTTTCTCAGCCATGTTACTTTACCTCAGCGTTGTACCCTTGTCGTCCAAACTCCACCCAAAAGCCTGGCACTAGGGGCACCAACCTTGTGCTTGGGAGCCACGTCAAAGGTACCTGGCTGCCCTCAAAGCAGCAGCATTGCTCTGTAGGAATGCTGGAGTTACCAAGGGCTTGTAAATTGTTTCACATGTCCACACAAAAATTCAGTCCCTTTGCATTGCTACTGTTCTGCCCTGAGCAGGTGGGAAGGTGAGGCCACTGGGCACTGGATTGTGTCTCAGGAATGGGGTTTCATCCCTGTGGCTCCTTTCCTTTGTAAGCATGTGCATGACCAAGCTGTTTTCTGCATGGAGAAGACTCTGGGGTAGGTCTGATCCGGATTATCTCCTTTCCAGGGGAAACACTGCATCCTGGATGTGTCTGGCAATGCTATCAAGAGGTTGCGACAAGCACAACTTTATCCCATTGCCATTTTCATCAAACCAAAATCCATTGAAGCTCTCATGTAAGTGCAGCGCCGTGTTCTGTGCCTCTCCAGGGCAAGGAGCTCTGGCACATCAGGGGTCTGGGCTGCCTTTTTAGAAAGCAGCAGAGTTTGCTTCTGGTGCTGAGCTTGTCCCTTGTTAATAGGAGCTAGGCCTATTGCTGTCTGTGTGGTATCCTTCCACATCTAATGCCATGGTGCATCCAGACTTCATGGATTGCTCTGGCTTAAAGCCCTTCATTCATCCCAAATCTAAATTGCTTCCAAATGTGCTGGTGTAAACTGCTCACCTGGGCCCCAGGTCCATCCAGAAGAGCTATTGAGAGCCTGTAGTGCTGGATCACAGCTACGTGATGGCTGGACAGCCCTGGGGAGCAGAGAGGAGATGCTTCCTGTGTGCCTAAGGGGGATCTTCTGCCTCTCCTGCTGTGCAGGCTGGAAAGGATGTAAGAGCTGAGCTTGCAGCTCTTCTGAGCAGCAGGGTTTTGACAGCTTGAGATCAGTCCCCCTGTCACCAGAGGGACTGGGGAAGTCCCTTCTCAAGCCAGAAGGGGGGTCCATTGGCTTATTTGGGTGTTTTATGAAGATGAGGAAACCTAGGCAAGTAGGGTGGTGACAGACTCTGGAAAAGCAGGGAGACTTCTGCAGTGGTCTTGCAAAGTTGGAAATAGTCTGGAATTGAGTTCACTTCTGTGCTATGGTGGAGGGGGGTGGGGTGGTGACAATGGGAAGAATTGTTGGAAGTTGAAATGAAGTGCCAAGGCATCCAAGCCTGAAGCGTGTGGGGAAGGGCTCTGCCTTTGAGAGCTGGGTCCTGCACAGCTTCCATTCCTGTGAGCAGAGGCTTCCCAGGCACCCCGGCTCCTTGGGCTATTTTTGCTTGTGTTCATTGGTAAGAGAAAGAGCTACAAGTCTTGGTTTTTCATTCATGGCAGGGAGATGAACCGGAGGCAGACGTATGAACAGGCCAACAAGGTCTTTGACAAAGCCATGAAACTTGAGCAAGAGTTTGGAGAATATTTTACAGGTGAGTGTCCTGAGAAGACTCGTGTCTGATTTATTTCATTTTTCCATCTGGCAGCTGTGACCTCTCTACCAGCACTGTCTCACTGCAGGGTCATGGGAAAACGTCCAGCTTCATCAAAGCAAAAAAGAAGTGGCGCTTTGCCAGGAGGGCTCTGGAAGGGGACTGCTCTGAGATCAGTGGATAAGAGTAAACCAGCTGTAGAGAAGGAGACAAGTTGTCAGGCAGGATTTTCTGAGTTTGTGAAAGCTTATTGCCAACTTTAACAATAATCATAAAAAAATTAAAAATCCCTGGGCAGGGGGAGCACAGCAGGGATTCAGCATGCTACAAGTCTACAGGAAATAAACCCTGCTTGGGGAAAAGGGGAGCATTTTCAAAAAGAGAAAAGCGTAGTTTTTAAAAAGGAAAGATAAAACATTAGTGACCTAAATAGTGGAGACTGTCCTGAGTTGTTACAAAACATCTCCCCAAAAAAGACTGGAAGTTTGGCCGACTTCCTAAGTAGTCTTTGCTGAAGAGCCAGTCAGGGGCTGCTGGCCCTTTGTGCCTGCAGAGATGAGCTGCTCATGACACAGACATCCTTGTGCATTAAGGAACTAATGTTTGTAATGTGCTTAATTCTGCAAAATTGTGGGCAGGCAAAGATGCAGAGAAACTGGTCTTCCATCTTTTCTCTGGTGCAGTAACAGCTTCTTTTAAAGTCGAGGAGTCCTAATCCTGCCAAACTCTGTATTAGCCACCTAACAGCTACTGGGAAAAATCCCAAGCAGGACCTTTTTCAAAAATTATCTCATCTGAGCAAACATCTTGGTAGAAACAGGGTAAGAGCTTTCCCCAGACCTCCTGTCCTGGGCAGCAGCTCCAGAGCTGCTGGCTGTTCTTCTAGGTAGATGTGCTGCAGTTTTGCAGGTCCTCAGCAAGCCACTGTGCATGAGGGCATGTTTGATGTCGACCTGGGGCAGGAAAGCTCTTGGCTGAAATGTGTTTGAAGAACTGGGTAATGAGCAGAGAGACAGTCACTGCCACAAGTTCTGTGCCAGGAGCTTAGAATGAGGGAACAGAGATGCTGGAGGCTAGAGGCAGGCTGGATTACCAGAAAGCTTTGACCCTCCAAGTGCATCCTCCTCTGATGCAGGAAGCACAGTGAAGTGCTGTGTCTGTGCTGAGCAGCGGGGCTGTCACTGCTCTTTGGGCAAGAGTTGCTGGGAGCAGCGGCCGTACCTTGGCCTTTCCCAGCCTGACAGTGCATGATTCCCACCCTGCAGCAGAGGAAGCAGCAAACATGAGGAGCCCTCAGCAGCTGACCAGAGGGCACAGACAAACTCGGCACCTCGGGGCAGACTGGCCTGCCCCGGTCCCTCCTCCCTCGCTCCGGTTCACCGCAGCACAGCGGTGGCAGTGCCAGGCCTGCCCGCAGCCTCAGCACGGTGCCTGACACAGTTTGCAAAGCTGATTAGCAGACTGGTGTGGAGAACCCAGCCAGCCCTGCACACACTGAGGAGCTCTGCTAGCCTGGATCAGCACTGGCTAATCCCCAAGGAGGTGCTGGTTTAACTCTCTGTGTCACAGAGGGCCTGTTGCAGCTCCTCTGATAGGGATTCTCTGGTTCTCTGGCTGTGCCCTGTGGCCCCTTTGGGGCAGAGGGAATGCTCTCTCAAAGCTTGTAGGAGAGAAGAGGCAGTGCTGCCTGGTGCACAAAATCTTGTTTGTTCTCTCTTCTTCCAGCCATCGTACAAGGAGACTCTCTTGAAGAGATTTACAGCAAAATCAAACAGATCATTGAGGACCAGTCTGGGCACTACATCTGGATCCCGTCTCCAGAGAAGCTCTGAAGATGTCCCCCACCTGCTTCCCTGTGAGCAGAAGATCTCCGAAGTCCCACCCATCCAAGCCCTCTGCCCTGAGGGGGAGGGATATGAAAACTATTCCTGCCCCCTTTTTTAGATCGTCGCAAAATTGAGTTTTCTAGTCCTGTTTCTTTTGTTGGGATGAACTCATATCATTCATCACGTGACTGTTCCCACCATTCCTGCATGGACCTTCCCACTGCTCCATTAGAGACAGATGAGAACCCATTCAAGGTCGTTTTTTATTATTATTATTATTA
>WEIV01018563.1:12946-23876 GCA_013390005.1 Calyptomena viridis
TAAGAAAAACTGAGAAGCTGCGAGTTTCATTCCTTTATCTGGTACCGGACTTTGATAACAAGAAGCAATTATTATGGGCATTTTTACAAGAACATAATATATATTTAGGTGGAAAAAAAATTGAAAAAGCAAAACAAAAACACAACCCAAAATAGGCTTCCTGGGCTGCTGGGACCCATTGTTTTAATTAGGGGATTGCAAGGGCAAAATGAAAGAGGAGTCCATAAACTCCAAAGAAGAGAAACAGCCACTGACAAGAATGAGTGGGTGAAAAAATTCAGGATTTATGAGGGGGAAAAGGGCAGGAAACATGAGAGGAAAAGTGTGAGAAACATGAAGGCAAAAGGGTGAGAAATGTGGGGGGGGGGGAAGCAGGAAACGTAATTGAAAAAAAGGAGGGAAACGTGAAGTGAAGAGAGTAAGAAAGATGAGGAGAAAAGGGCAAGAAATATGAGTGAAAAAAAGAGAGAACGTGAGGGGAGAAAAGGGCAGAAACCATGAGGGGGAAAGGGTGAGAAATGTGAGTGAAAAAAGGTGAGAAACATAAGGTGAGAAAAGATCAGGAAATGTGAGGATGATTGTGTGAGAAATGTGAGGGGAAACAAAAACAGCAAATGTGAGTAATAAAAAAAAAATGGGAGGGAAACATGAGGAGAGAAAAGGGCAGGGAAAGTGAACAGGAAAGTTGAAAAATATGAGGGGAAAATTTGAGAAACGCGCAAGAAGAAAAGGGCCAGGAAATGTGGTGGGGAAAAGGCAGGAAACATGAAGGGAAGAGGACACAAAACATGAGGGGAAAAGTGTGAGAAAAGTAAGGGGATAAAAAGGGCACGAAATATTAAGGGGAAAGGGCAAGAAATATGAGGGGTGAAAAAAAGCTGGAAATGCAACTGAAAAAAGGGAGGAAAACATTAAGGGAAAAGCAAGAAACACGAGGGGGAAAGAACAAGAAACATGGGTGCCACCAACACTTGTCTATGTGTTCTGCAAAACACTTCCAAAAGATTTGCATATTACTTGTCTCAATGACAGCATGATCCCAAGATTTAAAAGCAGTCCTGGGAGCTACTTCAACTGACAATTTCCAGCATCCCAGAGGCTGGCTCCCGAATCTTCCAAAAGAAGGGTGATTTGGGGGGGGTGCCCAAATTTCTGTGCCATCTACCACTTAAGGCAAAAAGTTTGCATTGACCAGAAAAGACAGAAAGTGGGCTTCTAGTTTTCCTAAAGTATTTCCATTGCTACCAATATTTTCTTAAGCTGTGCACAACTTCCTAGTAGAGGTACTGGGTCTCCAGCACCTACGGATAAAATCTTTCAATGGACAACCCTAAGTCTTGAAGAAAAGGAAGGACCAGAAAAAAGCAGCTTCAAATCAGCAACAACAACAATGCAAGTAGTTTTTATCTCTGCAGAGGCCTAGTAAAAAACCTTGCTGTGCTGGGAGTTCTAATGTATGTCTCAATAGCAAAAGAAACAAGCTCTTTTAGAAATTTTGAAAGCAATTACCAGAACCTCATCTAAAGATTTGATAGTAAATAGTTTCCATGTGTCCAACAGTCGCAGTGCAAATAACTTCTCTAATTTCCTTATCATTTCCAAGAGCTACAACCAAAAGTTGGGGAGCAGTTGCTGCAGCTTTGGGACCCTATTCCTTTGGCAGGAAAAAACTGACTGATCATGTCAAGTAATGTGATGGAGGTAGTTATTTCATGTGTCGTTTGCGAGTTTGTGACAGAGGAAAAGATGTCGACATACAGTGTTACATTGTAGTGCTGTCTTTCCTTTGTAGGTTATAGAAGCACAGGTGCGCTCACTACTAAATATCCCATTCCTTTTGATTTATTTTTCTTCCAGTGTAGGTTGTTGAAACATCATCCCTAGAGTCAGCAGGGTGTCTACAATACAAAGGTGAGGGAGAAGGCAGCGCAACAACTCCTGAAGCCAGAAGTTGTAAAATAAGAGAGAATTGTGTTGGTTTCAGTGTTTCTTCGTCTTAAGAAATGTCATAACACTGTTCACCAGCCTGTTTTTGCCCAAACTGGTATTTTTGCAGTAATGTGCAGTTGATAGCTAATGAAATGGTTAAGTTCGAAACAAAGTTTGAAACAACGGACGACATAAAAGTTTTTTGTGGGTTTAAAATAGCACAGCAGACAGTAGTAGTACGTAGTTTATAGTTAAAATTTTTTCAGCCTAGTAAAAAGTGTGGGAGTGTAATGTTAATGAATCAATCTTTTTAAGCAGTTTGCTTAAAAAAGTACTTTGAGAATAGATATCTCTAAATACATTGGAAAGTCCCATAAGTGTTTGTTGAAGGTCTAGATGCACAGTGAGGGAGAGCAGGATATATTCATACAAACAACTACGCAGCGGGAGAATGTTAAATTTACTTTAATTAATTTTTAAAAAGTATTTTAAATTAATTATTTTTGGTTAATTCATTTAAATTTGAGTAGGCAAGGAAGAGGAGCATGAGCCTTTTGCGATTGGATTGGTCCAGCAATGTTTCCAGTTTCAATTATTTTTCACCTTTAAGAGGTGACTCACACTATGAAACAGTCTTCCAAAGGCCTGCAGCCAAATGGTACTCCAATAGTTCACTAACTTAGCACTGTTAGAAGATTTATATTTCTTTAATAATTTCTTGTTCTGTGTAGTGACTTCCATACATAAACCCTTGGTTTTAACTCTGCCAAGACTCACTGAGTCCTTGTAAGGCTGGTGTTGCCTTAGATGGTGTTTCTGGAGATGATGCCTACATGGGAGCCATGATGTCCCTGTCAGTTTATATGGTACTTCCAGGCCTGTGCCCACAAGGAATGTGGGGCAGTGTTGCCTTGCACAGGATTAGGGGGCCCTGTGTGTAATAAACGAGGTTCGGTTTGTTGATTAAATCTTGAAAAGTCGGTAAGCCTGAGCACATAAAGCTTGCTTTTGCTTGTATAAGGAATAGAGAAGTTATTGTGTGACTCACGTGACAAAACTGCGAGTATCCGGTAACAATGTATAAGGGGGGAAAGGAATGTCTCTGTTGTACAACAAACAAGATAAAATGTTGAAAGAAGAAGGTCACCAGTGAACCAGCCAAGGAAGATGAGGAGCCTTCAGCCCGCGACCACCAGGAGGCAGAAAAAGACCCCCTAGCAACAACATGCACAGACGCAGAAAGACTGGAAAAATGCTACATAACCCAAAACTATACAACTATACAATCAGGACAATTGAGGAAGTTTGGCACGCGCCGTTGGTGGAGCAGGAGACTCCCCGGCTGCCCAGCACTGTTTTGCTTGCTGTCGCTTGCTTAATAAATTTTTTTAATTGAACTGGTTCCCACCAATTATTGGAACCCCATTTACAATTTAGAACACTGTGCACTGCAAAGATAGAGCTGGCACCAAGTGGGAGCAGGGGTGGGGTGTAATGTTTGGTTAACCAGCCCAAATAGCGCTTCTGCAGCTAGATCACAAAAGGGACAGTCCACCCAAGGAATTTACATTCCCCAAGGCCATTGGCTGGTTCAAGTCACTTGTGTGGAGAAGAGATCATATCCTGGTCACGTAAGTCTTTGCGTCCCCAAGTATTGGATCTGTCCCAGCTGTGGTGAATGACTTGACTTCCTCTTATGACCAAAGACTGATCTGTCCTTTTTCCTGTACTGTTATTTAGAGGTGGACTGTTTATCCCTGAAGCTGTTGATCTGGTGTCTGTAGCCATATCCTACAATTTTGCAGAGTGCCTTAAGCTCTTAAAGAAGTGGGTGGCCATTTCATGTGATGACACCAGCAATATCATCAAGTCTGTGGAAGAACTCCAGCTCTACACCAGAATTCTTAGAGATACTCCACCTGTCTGATAATGGCTGTGCATACCTGAAGTGAAAACTAAAGCAGAAGGAAGGGCAAGGAGATGAATCTGTCTGAAAAAATTCAGGGCAGAAACAACAGGCAATTCAGCAGAATCCTTGTGTCAGTAACAACCAATGGGAGAAATGGCCTATCACCCTCAGCAACAGTAAAAATTCCAGCCTGGGGATTGCTAGCCAGGATGAATTTACTCTGCTTTAGAGCAAATGAAGTTCCTGCAAGCTAGGCCATTGTCCATAAACACTAGGATCAGGATGGAGGGAACATAAATAGGGTTATGGAGGACAGCCACAGGCTTGCAAAGTTAGTTCATGCATGAACAAAGCTTATCTGAGCAGTTGTGGTTCAGGACACCTCCAGACATATTCCTCAAGACAGTAGGTAAGAGCTTTGCCAGTGGCTCCTGATAAAATGCTGAGGTGTGCTGCCTCCTCAGGAATGTATTTCTGAAAATAAGTGAAGCTGAAAAGCTGTTTTGCCATAGACTGTTTTTTTAATTAAATATCCTGTAGACTAAATTTGCTTATTTGTTGCAACTATGTTTTCCAATATTTGTTTTATTTAAATGCCTCCCCACTATTAAACTGGTTTCATTTTTGCTACATCATCACAACATCTACAAAGATATCGTGGGATTTAATTTCTACTGAGATATTTTTTTCAGCTTCCTTTTTAAAAGTTCTGTTACATGCCTGTGAACACCAATAGTACATTTTTTTAAGGTGAGAAGTTTCATGAACTCTGAACATGTCCAAAGTGTTGAATTGTTTGCAGTATCAGTGGTGAGGCATCAGACGAGTAGGAGTGACACAGGGAGGGAGAACCATCCACCCTGAGGGAATATAAGCACTGGTGTTGGGAAAAATAGGGCTTTGAAGACCCTTCAGACTGGTGGTAGGTGGTGCAGTTGGCTAGTACATGAGCTTTTGTCCTCCAGGAATTGTTCTCCAACAAACCCTAGTTTTCTTAACAGTTGCAAATGAAGTGGCCTGTCCCCAGGAAAAGCAGTGAATTGTGATAAATAATTTGGATAGTAGTCTGCTGCTTTAAGTCTGATATACTCATTCATTAGGTTTCACCTCTCTAAAGAGAAGGAGACAAGGAGAGACTCAGCTGCAGGTAGGTATTAAAAGATAGGCTTTAAAAGTTTTCAAGTACTTTTTTTATTCTCTCCAGTGGAAAGCAGACAATATGAGACCAGAAAACCAGAATATGCTGACTATTAAAGACTTTAAATTATAATTTTCTTATGTAGACATTACTCCTGTAGAACACTACTTACCTGAAGAAATGATGGATATGAAAATGGGGTTTCTAAGTGACAAGGTCAGCTCAGGACAGAGCTTAGGATCCAGCTTTCAGCCTTGGGGTGGATCCTCTCCATCTTGTATAACTTGCTTGAGGTGTTTGTCTGCATTGCTTGTCAGGAGTTTTCTGGAGAGTGCCTCTTCCTGAAATACTGTGTTAAACAATGCTTTAAGGTTTGCTTCTTAGCTCTTCATCCCTCAGCACATGGAAAATGCAACTCTTTGCTCAGTTAAAGTGCAGACACAGCAGGTTCCTCTGTAAGAGCCTCTTCTCCTTGCTATTTGTGTCTCCCTAAACTGCTAACTGCAATATTTTTCTAAAATGCCCCTGGGACAAAGGCAGCTGACTGCATGCAAGGCTGCACTTGGCCAAGCCTTGGGAGCAGCTGTAGGGAGATGACCCTTGCTCTCAGGTGTGTCCAGCTCTGGGCTCCCCAGTGCAAAGAGGACATTGGCCATCCTGGAAGGAAGCCATACTCCAGTGCCCACCCCAGTGCCCACCTCAGTGTCACTTGGGCTCAGATTGTTGGTCAGTTGCACCAATATCCACCAGAAGCAGCAGTGGGGAGCTGTCCTGGCCCAGATCAATGCCAGGAGAAGGCAAGGTCTGGCCAAGTGGCACCAACCCAGACCCAACATCCCACTTCCCATCCTTGCCTATAGCCACCCCCAGGCTTGCCCCGCTCCTTCTTCAGCCCAGGCATTGCTTCGGCCATGGAGCACCGATAGGAGGGAGCCCTTCTAGGCAGGGAGCCTCCAAGCCAAGAGGTCTGTCTCAGAAGGTGCTTCAGGGCTTGCAAGGGGTGTGTATGCCCTTGCACGCCCTTGAGGGTAGGCTAGTGAATGGAGGACGAAGAAGTACTGGCATCTCTTTGTGGTTGCTTATAATAAAAGTTTATTTCTCCCTGGGAGCCACGTGCTCCGCAGGGGGTCCGAAGCTTATGATGGCAGCCAGAATATACCAACTTAGGGGTGTAACAGAACAATATAATACAGAGATACATAATATAGAAATACATGCTAATTAAACACCACAACACTTGCCGTCACCAATGGGTCCATGTCCTTGGAGCAAGGTGAGAGTCACTCTGTCCCAAGCAGGACCCACAACTTAGGGCTTCTTCAAAAGAACTGGAAGCATGAGAGCCCCTCAGGAGCTGTGGAAGCCCTGCAGCATGGTATGGACATCACCACAAGAAGGCAGTGTGCATTGCTGCTGACCATCATCCTGAAGTTGAACATTTCTGACCTGCAGCTGGAAGAGCTTCTGGCTAGGCTGGAATCTTCAAAGGCTCACTGAGACCCCTTGGCATTGAAGGACTTCCTCTGAGATATCCCCTTAAAGCTCCTTGTCACAGACCTGTATGAAGAGTGAACGGTAGAAATACAAATGGCTAGCAAGGAGATCTCCAGAGTCAGGGCTGGTGTGGGAAGGGTCATGGAGCACCCTGGAAGGTGTTGGCTCTAGCCTCTGCTACCATCCTGTGTGTGGCAATAGCCCAAGAAGCTGAGGGCACAGACACTCTTCCTGTGGCTAGATGCTGTTTCATTTTTAACATTCCCAGACTGGGATTTGGAAATATTTCTTCTTTCCTGAATTGTGGAGCAGCACAGGGATTGTATTTCTTGGGGTTAATAGTCTTAATAGTCTTTTTTTTGGATGGCACAGAAATAATCAGAGGGTCAAAAACCTCTCCTCTGGGGAAAGGCTGAAAGAATTTGACTTGTTCAGCCTGGAGAAAAGAAAGCCCCAAGGAGTCCTTTTGCCACCTTTCCATCATTCAAGGAGGCTTAAAAGGAAGTTTGGGACACAATTTTTAGCAGAGCCAGTTGCAATAGAACATGGGGCAATACTTTTAAACAAAAAAAAAGATCAATTCAGATTAGGTCTAAGGAAGAAATTGTTTACTAGGAATATGGCAAAGCTCTGGCACAGGTTGCCCAGAGAACTGTTAAGTGCCCCATCCCTGGAAACCTTCAAGATCAGGTCACACAGGGCTCTGAGCAACCTGCTCTCCTTGAAGTTGCCCAGGCTCATTACAGGGCACTTGGGCTACATGACCTTGACAAGTCCCTTTCAACCCAAGCCAGTCTGGGATTCCTCATAGTTCGCATTTGAAAAGCACTAAGACTGGAGATTAATATAAGGGCAGCCCATCTGATGCCTTGGAGCTTAGCAGATGAGGAACCCACCACTTGGACAGCCGTTCCCCTTGCAGCCACATGTTACCTTGAGGCAGACCAGCTGGGCAGACCAGCATCTTTGTCTGCAGGCAGAAGCTCAGAAAGTCCCACAGCCAGGCAGAGGCTTGCCTGGGCTTCTTCAGCTTTGGTGTCCCTGCCTAGAGAAAATGGAAACACCTGATCCTACCTGTTTCTTTCAGATCCATAACTGCTTTCCCAGACCCCACTGTTCAAGCTTCAGTCTCCAGGGGCAATTTTTTCCCTGGCAAAGGCTTACACATGACTTTCCTGTAACAATAAAACAACCAAATCCCAATGCCGCCACAGCTTTTCCAACATCCAAATGGTATTCCCTTGACAGCTGATTTAATTGTCTGACCTAGTTAGTAGGAGCTACACCAGCAAAAGCACTTTTTACTTCTGTGAGGATGGACATCATCTTTACCGACTATTTTGAAGAGATTGTTTCGTTTACCTACACTATTTCCAAGGATTGTAATGTAACACATCTCTGCTTCTTGATCCCTTAAGCACAGCTAACATGAAAGAAAAATCATCTAGTTTTTCAAAAAACATCAAGTTCTGTTCTTGGTACAAATGGTAACTGGAAGAATAAAAGGAAATCCTTCAGTTATTCCTTGGGTAAAGAAGCAAACATTTCAAATCTCATGTTCAACACACACTGTGATTTGTGCTGCCTGGTCAAATGTATTGAGATGAAAATGCCTATTTGGGCAGTCACGAGCCATCCACAACTATGTATCTCAGCAGTCTCCAAATTCCAGATCAGCTTCAGTTATGCAGTAAAAGAAAAACTCTCCATGGTCTAATCAGAAAAAGGAGTAATTCCATCCTTAGGGTAAATCTCTGCTCCTTTAGATACTCAAGTAAAAGTCATAATGATATGCCCATCCCAGAAACTGCCAGGTGACAAATGGAAGGTTTTAACAGACTCCCATTTTGTCACCGGGCTCAGCCTTGGTGACATGGACAAAGTAGCTTGGACTATGAAAGAAAGATGGTCACCAAGTGTTTCAGCAAAACTGGAAAAGAAGGAGAACAGACTCTGTGGCCTTTATGCCATCATCTTTCAGTTTTAGGCAAGCTTCTCAGTGAGAAGAATAAGGGTGCAGTTCAACTCTCAAAACCACTGTTTTAGAAACCTTGTGGGTTTGGGTTTCTTTTGTTCTTTTCTAAAAAGAGAATCAGAAAGTTCTGATGCTCTTGTCTCATGTTTTCAGAGTCATCTCCACAGACAAAAGAGCAGGAACAACTGAAGCCCTAAAGCAAAGTGTTGCCTGAGAATGAAGACTACTTGCTTGTGGTAAGGCTTAAAGCAGTATTTGCAGTAGTCACAAAGGAGCAAGAAGCTTATCAATTTATTTAATGTAGCAAGAAACAACCGAGCATTTGGCATACAATTCTGGCTGCGGTCTGTGAAAACAAGATCCTAAACTTATCCAGGCAACCCAGACACATGACACAACAATACACAGATGGTTTAGAAGCCTGAAACTTTTGTAGATCCAAAAGATTTGGAAAAGATACCACAGTTTTCATGAAAATTGTGGTTAATAAAGCAAAAAGCAAGCAGCACTACTTAGGATTTGCTTTGCTGTTTGTTGGTTTGGGTTTTTTTTTCTTTTCAAATTGAAACTGGAGAGATCCAACCTGCATTTCAAAGGATAATGACCACATTGCTGAACTCTCCCCTGAAAAATTCTTGTCATTCAGAGACAGAGCTCAAAGAGAGTTCAAAAAGCACAGGAGAAATGTCAAGCACCACTGAAGGCCAAAATGGCACATTTCTGAACTAGATGTGTGCCACTGCTCTTCTGAAGTTCCCCCATTGATGTAACCAAAACTACAGCAGATACTGATGTGCTCCAGGGACAGTTTTAGAAGTGGACCTTGGTGGAACTAGTTCAAGCTGGTGAGAATGGGATTTTGTCTTATGGCAGACAGAACATGGAACACATCAGAAAGACACTGGTGTCAGCAAGTGTTTGTACCTTTCCTGAACAGAAGTTTCATTCTGGTGAGGAACTTCTCTTTTCACCATTTCTAGTCCCATGATGCCAAATTACCATATGTCCACTTTGGGGCCATATGGTTTGCTTGCCACAATTTTTGGTGCCATCCACCAGGAAGTCCCAACCACTGAGCTCCGATAACTCTGCTCAGGGCTGAACTGAGCAGAGAGGCCAAAATCAGCTGAAGAGAAAAACAAATACTGTGAAAAGCAGCTCAAAGTAGGAAACCAAACAAAAATTCCCACTCCAAGTCTGAGAATGCCCTATTGAACCTGGCCAGAAAACTACCCGTGCTCTGTTTCCTCAGGGCTGTAGCCAAGGAAATATGGAATCGGCTACTTCAACTGGCCACTCCCATGACTTTTACAATGCCCTCAGCAGTGGCTTTTATTCACCTGAAGCTTTAGATTGTAACTGCCTCACTCTGGAAGGGGCGCACACAAACCAACATCACCCTTGACACCTTGTTCCTCATGAAAATTCTCTGCATGTTGCAACTCTGCTCTCAGCTTGCAGCAGGGGTTCGTGCACTTCCACAAGCACCACTTTTGGTGAACTGGCAATCAATCCAAAGCACTCCCACACCTCTGGAACACTGCACCTGACCAAGAATACCTTCCCAACTTGACAGATTGGTCCATTCTTATAAGAATATTGGAGCTTATGAGGTCTCCATGGATTACTCTCTTTGAAGAAGGAAATGTAGTCTTTGCAGGGACTGAGGGGGCAAAAAGAAACAGAAGAGTCAAAATTAGTGATCTGATTTCATCACACAAGATAGGAAACTGCTCTAGAAAATTTCGTGTCCTGGGGAAGGGTGAGTAAAGGCAGACCACGGTGCTGTCAAGAGGAAGGGCTTGCTGCTCCAACACCAGGAGAGCAATATCTTTCTAAGCAAAGGCACCAGCTTTTGAGAGAGAAATGGCAACTGTTGTTTTAGGCTATTCCCTGCAAACTCAGCCAGAATGACTGCTGCTGCAGTGGATGTGCTCTCCCACTCAGAGGATAAAGAAGGGCTTGCCAAAAGAGAAAAAGTCCCTCCCTCTGCTATGAAGTGAATCACTTTTGGGTGGGAGGCTGCACGACAAAGATTTTATTGCTGGCCTCAACAGTAGACTTGGAAGTGACACTTTGGGGCCATTAGTCAGTTTTCAGAAGCAAACACAATTTTGGGTGAAATCCTATCCTTTTAAGCTTAGGACTGTGAGAAATGTGTCTCTATTTTCCTTTGCCCTTAGTTGCAAATTCTGCCACCAGCAGGTTTGTTTTACAGGCAAGGGATGTAGTGCAGACAGGCTTCAGGGAAACACTACAGAAGCAAAGTGGAAAACAGGAAATAAAAATGAAAATTAAAAAGAGACAGAAGGAATACAACAACAGCAAACACAAGTATACGAACAGAGTACTGCTAGGGTAGAGACACTGGCAGGCAGTTCACTTCAGGTGTTCTTTGTTCTCTATATCATAACAGCAGCACAGAAACAAAGCTTGGAACAGGAAATCAGTCCCAGTCTTACTGACTGTTTATGAAGACAATCCT
>WEIV01018563.1:35999-46465 GCA_013390005.1 Calyptomena viridis
GGGTTTGAGCTCTCTTCTCCCATCCTCATCTGAGCCACGGGAGCTCCAAAAACCCCTGCGAGCCCCCAGGAATCCTAGGGGTGGGAGGGAGACCCTCTTCCCATCTCCACTGGGTTGTCTCGGGGTCTCCAAAGCCTAGCCCCATCCCCCACGGATTCCCAAATCCACTCCTTTCCTTTTTTTTCCCCTCCTCTGCCCCGGGAAGTCCTGGGGATAAGGGTGTTTTGGCTTTCGATACGTAATATATATATATACATATATACAGTTTGTTTGTTTGTTGTTAATAAAATCCTTTCTATCCTTATACTCAAAGTCTCGAACAATTTGATATTGGATTCACTTTTAATTTGTTTCAACTGTCTTCCCCCTCAAACAGAGACAGGGTTTCAGCTGTTCACTGAGAACACTGAGAACAGGAAGATTTTCCTGCCGTGAGCCAGTGAAGAGCCACTGTGGACACAGATGCCTTCTGTGCACCAGACAATATTCCACTGACACCTCAAGGACGTGGCAACGTTCCCCTGATGTCACCATAGCAGCCGCTATAGGTTGAATTTATGCAGAGCAACAGAACCTTCTCTACAGGAAACACAAAAATAGCCTGGAAAGTTCTCCTCTGTCACAAAGCAGCCCAAAAGCCCCTCATAGTCCAGAACATGTTGCTCAGAGTTTCCAAGAGTAACTCCATAAAGGAACCAAGCACATATATCCTGTCCCCAGAGGTGAACATGGAGAAGGAACCAGGATGTGAATAAACCAAAGAAAACATGATCTACTTTCTCCAGACAGCATTTTCCCCTGGAATGGTAACATACATTTTAGGCAAGAAACTCCCTCTCCATCTCTATAGAGGTATAGGTGATTTTAATTCAATTTCTAGCAAAAATGTGCTAATGAGTTTAGATCGCAAAGTACATTAAAAACCTCATGCATTTCCTAGTTTGTGAACACATTCATAGCAACTGTTGTTGCATTTCCTTAAAGTTGTTAGATTACAGCTTTGAAGACTTGCTCCTGTTTTCTTCAAGAAGATTCCCTCTACAGTTGTTTATTACCTGTAAAATTTACTTTAATGTAGTATTTGCTCGTCATCAAATATGAAGTGCCTTGTGGCTTTTGAATATCAGGACTTTTTCAGGTGCATGCAGATGACAATGTTTCTTGTTCAATTTAAACTCTGTTCTGAGTGTTTGTGTGAGCAGAAATGAATGAACAGAAGACCTGATTTTTGGTTGTGACTGCTTGTTCATAGGACTACTAAATAAACTTATAACCAAGCCTATTGATCTCAGTGAATGACAACATGATCATCTTGTTTTCAATTCTTGCTTTTATTTGTTTAGCAGCAATAAAAAATCAATCTATAATGTTTTGTCATGCCAAGACATCTCTCTGCATTAACATCTCTAGCTCTGGAAACAGTATCATTAGCTAATTGAGATAACAAAATCAGCAAAAAGAGAAAGCACAGAATTATATGGTATGTCTTTGAACAATGTAATTCATTTCTCTGTAAGGAGGAGTAGCTATAAAAGCAGATGATGCATATACTCAATAAGATAATTTCTAGCAAAAGATGCAGTTCATAGTGTAACAGAATTATAACATTGCTATGTAGAGCATAAGATACCAGACACTGCAATTTGTTGATCAACTAGAATTCTCCAGATATTTTAGTGGCATAGATTATACACATCATCATATCACTTGAGACCAGCATCCTCAGCACTACTTAGCTGCAAATTTTCTTTAAGAATATTCTGAAGACTTACTCTGGCTCCTGAGATGTTCTCAGAGAGTTCCTTGGAAAAAGGACTGAATCTGTAATATTTAAACACAGTACCACTGGGTACTGCAAAGCCAGTTACCTTTGTTGTGGCTGAAAGAGAACTTAAGCTTTTTGAACACTTCATTACTGTTTTGCTGCGATCTGTGCCCTGCTGTCCTGACTTCACACTAAAACACAAGAAACTTCCTCCCCAGCCCAATTTTTATGTTAACTATTAGGTCGCTATAGCACTTATGCAAGTTAACCATGCAAGTACTAGTGACTGCTCGGAATTCCCAAGAAGACTTACATTTCCACTCATTTGTAAATATGAAGCCATATTCACATTTAGCATTCTAGAATTGCTGTTTCTAATGACCAGGAAACATCTCTGAAAATTCTGTCAAGGTTGGTTGCTTAGACATTCTTTTGACTAAGATTAGACCTCTCCAGCAAAACTAAACATTCAGGCAAGATCACCTAAGAAAGCTAAAGCAAATAAAGAAAAAACAGCTGTGTGCATATTAATAGAAAACTGTTCTCAGACAAATGGTGTGAAAAACAGACTAGATCTTTCTTTATCTCCCCTGTTGGAGCACTTCCATTTTACACAAATATTTATTGGAGCAAGAAGAAGCAGTTGACAATTCCCATCTGTCAGCCAAACTCACTAATAACAGGAGTATACCATCAATCATTCTGCCTTAGCCTCTATCTCTCCTTAGCGTAATGGACATTTAGTTGAACTGTCAGAAAGAACCATGGTTGGATCAAGAAAATGGCACTGCTGGCTTATGGTCAGCTTGGTGTCCACCGAGGTGACTCCCAGGTCCTTTTCTGCCAAACTGCTTAGCAGCTGGGTGCCTCCAAGCCTACTGGTGTCTGGGGTTGTTCCTTCCCAGGCACAGGACTTTGCACTTCCCCTTGTTGAACCACATGAATTTCCTGTCAGCCCATTTCTCCAGCCTGTTAAATCCCACTGGGTGGCAGCACAACTTTCTGGTGGATCAGCCCCTCCTCTCATTTTTTTGTCATCGCAAAATTTGATGATCATGCTTTCTGTCCCATCATCAGCCTCCCCTTTTGCAAATATTCCAAAGGTAGTAAAGTCTTGACTTTTGGACTAAGTTTCTCACCACAGCAGAGAAATGAAGTTGGTACCCCCTGGACCTTCTCCGACTAGAGCTCTGAAGTGTCAGATCCAAGGCCACCAACGACATGCCCCTTTCTCTCTCCTCTGTTTCCTAATGGCAAAATATGGCCTTTGAGAAGACTTTACTGAACTCTAGAAACTAATTTTTCACCCTGAAGTCGTACATGGTCTCTTAGGTGTAACTGCATGGTTTGCTTCATTTCAAAAGTCTCCTCCTTATTTCCACAATTTTGTTTCTCGTTAGCAATTCCCAGTAGTTCTTTCAAGTTATGTTCTGCAGTGCTTGATGCTTCCTACTTGCCTGAGTACAACACACTAGGGAGGCAACATCTATAGAAGCTATGTAAATCAAAAAGATTTAATAGGTGCCTGGGGAACATTACGAGTTGGACATAATTAAGTTCTAATAGTTAAGTTGGACATATGGACATAGTTTAAGTTCTAATTTTAGAGCAGGCACTGGACAAACATGCACCTACAGTAATTATTTTACCTCTGTGGTCATGTTATGGTTTGACTCTGGCTAAAAGCCGAGAGCCCACATATAGATCTAAAATTTCTCAGAGAAGGGGAAAAAAAACCCTCGACTTTTGTGATAAGGATTACAAGCAACTGTTTATTAACTACTTCACACAAGCAAAACAGGCTCTAACTTAGAATATTAAGTTTTTACTACTACTACAACTACTACTACTACTACTANTCAGACGAAATTTTTGCTCCTATGATTCCTAACAGATTGCTGGGGCTGTATTTCAGTATTTAGGGCATCTTCTCTTTCTCCTTCCCTCTGACCTTGGTGCTAATCAAACTTCCCACCCTCCTTTCTCTTAAGCCACCATGATGTTCTGCCTAGATTTTTTTCTTCTCCTTCTTAAATATGTTATCACAGAGGCGTAGCAGTTGACCTTGGGCTAGCTTAGAGCAGAGAAAAACTCCAGCAGCTTCTTAAAGAAGCCTCTCTCCTAGCCCCCCCCCAGCTAATAAAAAACTCTGGCTACTTAAAACCACAGTAGAACCAAGCAGAGTAGAAATAAACACAAGGATAAGCTCTATGTCTTATGATCTTCAGAACAAGCTTGGGTAGTCTGTTACAAACCTGAGATAGGCCAAATGTGTGATAGTACTGAACAGGATGATGGTAAGAAGCCCAGATAAATCATAACATATCATGTTGGATTTTAAATTTATTCCTTCAAACTAAAGTCTATTCTGCCCAAATTAATTGGAGATAAGTCTTGCTTTGAAACAAAAAAGTTCATTTTGGGCATATGACTGCAAAAAAGACAACTCTTATTCTGAATTAAATATGAGTTTAGCCCATTGTTTCTTTTATAAAAATAGCACATTTCACGCTCCTAAATTATACAGCTCATGCCTTGTGGTAAAAATTGTACCAATGGGAAGTAGTTTGTGTTCTGTGTTTATATGGGAACAACAAGTCAAAACCAGGCAAGTGCTCCAATTTTGAAAGCTTGGCTTTGTTTCTGCATATCTGCTCAACTTTTGAAATTCTGAAGTATTATTAGCCTGGGGTTTGCACTTATATTCAGAAAGGTTACCAGGTTCAGATCCTCAGCCAAAGTGCTGGTTTACATTCCAGTGACACAATTGCTCTTTCTACCCTTTTACACTTATTTTCCTTCTTTCCATTTTCTACTTGAATCCTCTCCTTACCCACCCCAAAAAAACACTGTACATGGATAGTATAAAAGCTTTATTGTACATGTTGAGAATTATTATAACTGGCAAAAGTAATAAAATTTAAAATGTAGATGTCTGAGTAAGAATAATGTATTAAAAGGAGATATTAGGATTTTCTTCTCCTTTCTTTACTTTATTAAAATTTGCTTGTATTACTTTTTATGTTTCCCTTTAACAAAGATGGTGGAAGCTGTGTATGGAACATGTAGGTCCAAAAAACTGACAAGCTCTATATAAAATTTGAAATTGAAACTCAAAGTTTTTGGTAGAGGAACTTTTAAGATTCCATATGTATAATACTTTCATTTTTAATTAAAATATTTGAAAATAGTATGTTCCTTCATTGTTTGCCAAATATAGGATTCACTTTTCTTTGCCAAGCTGAAATTTCAGTGCCTGACGCTGAACCTAAATGTTCTAACTCCCAAAATTGAACCCCTGTCAGCAAATAAGAAAAGTACAAAAGCAAAGTCTGGTGCAGTGATGCAATGCCTGGGTTGGTTCTTGGTCTTGCTAGCTGAGTTAGTCCAGGAAAGTATCATCGAAGGATAAGAAGGTTGCACGGAGACCCTCGTGGTGGACACATGGTTTATTGATCCTCTGTTGCCATGAGACTCCAGAGGAGGTCAAATCCATTGGAGTCCCGGACAGGATCTGACCCCGACTTCCCGTCTGCGTGAGTTTATAAGGGTGAGGCCATATTCTGGGAGGAGATTAGGGAATGGCCAATGGGAAGGGGACGTGGGAGTGGTTTAGGGAAGTATAGGAGTGGTTTGGGTCCATATGTGGGGAGAATGGGGGGAGTGAGGGTAGGATTAAACTGGGGAGGGGATACAGAACTACATATTAAAACATATAAACATAGAAACAGATAAATAGAACACTACAACAGTGCAGAAATGGATATAGGGATGGTGCAGAGAGAAATTTGTCAGAACACCAAGGATGGAAAAGGTCCAGAAAGCAACATCTCTCCCAGAAGTTAAAATGAAAACAAGAATGATAAACATCATGTAATTTAAGTCTGTCACAAGTGCCCATGAAACTGAAGGGAAGTATATTCTTTATCATTCTACTGTAATATCTAGTTCTATAGAGAGCATTAATGGGATCAACACTGTTTGTAAACTAGAATTTCTGACCTCCCATTCATGAAAAACTACAGCTGGAAACAACATTAGTGCTGGAAAATTAATTCTTGAAACTCAGGAAATATCTGTATTATTAATACCAAGCAACCCTCAAATGTTTTCTCACCTCACCCTTCTTCAGCTAAAGTAGAATAAATAGTTTGAGTTTTTAGTTTTCTATGCTTTGTCTTTTAATTCAAAAGCAGTCTCTTCTATTTTCTACTGGGAAGACAAGTGTCTTGGTAAGGAGACAGAAAAGTCATATTTTCAGACACAGAATGTTACCACTATTTTTGAAGATAGACAGCCAAAACTGACAACACATTGGGGCACTTTATTCATCAACACAACAGGACTCCAAATTACCCACATTTCTAAAAGTGCAGCAACAACCCACTCCCTACCTTTCATCACAGACTGAAATCAGAGAGACTGCCCTTCAGTTTACATAAATGTCTGGGATAAAATTACAAGGTGCACTGCAGTGCTTCTATAGGAAGACATTGTTGAACTCTGAATTCAGTAGTGGGAGAAGGACACCCATAGTTCTGACATGCTGTGCTGGTTTTGGCTGAGGTAGAGTTAACTTTCTTCACAGAAAGGCATTATGTTTTATATTTGTGCAGAACATGTGGTTGATAATATAAAGATGCTTTTGTTATTGCTGAGCAGGGCTTGCACAGAGCCAAGACCCTTTTCTGCTTCTTGCACTGCCATGCTGCCAAGAATGGGGGTACATAGGAGGTTTGGAGGAGCTACAGCCAGGACAGACATAGGAGGTTGGGAGGAGCTACAGCCACGACAGGTGACACTGAATGACCAAAGGGACACTCCAGACCATATGACATCATGCTTAGTATAGAGAGTGGAGAGAAGGAGGAAGCAGGGGGGACATTTGGAGTAGTGGTGTTTGTCTTCTGAAGTAACCACTACATATGGTAGGACCCTACTCTCCTGCAGATGGCTGAACACCTGCCTGCCATGCTGAGGGGTGAATCAGTCCTTTGTTTTGCTTTGCTTGTGTGCCCAGCTTTTGCTTTCCCTGTTAAACTGTCTTCCTCTCAACCCATGAGTCTTCTGGCTTTTACCTTTCCAATTTTTTCCCCGATCCTGCTGGTGGGAGACTGAGTTAGCAGCTGTGTGTTGTCTGGTTGCCAGCTGGAATGAAACCACAGCACATACCCATCTCAGACCACACAACCTGAATGGGGGGTAGAAGGGCTCTTCAGCCTGGGTATGAGCTGATGTGGCTGTACAGCTTTTTGCATATGAAGGAAGTAGCAGTTAATTTTCATAGGATTTTACACTAATTTTCACAAGTGAATCTAGTGAATGTTAATGGAGACTTCAGTGGGCCTTAACAGTAACAAAGCTGATATGGGCATCTTCATGCAGAAAGTGCTTCACAGTCCTTCCAACACAAGATAAGGAATCATAGAGCTACTTACATACAAGAGCCAAGGGAATGGGCCTCACATTTAATATCTGTGGTGAACGCTATACCCTTCTGCCATAATATATTCAGCTGGCAAAGAAGAACAGAATTATTCTGTTTTCATCCACACTAGTTCAGCCTGTCTAGAATTCCACCTCTTTTTACTGTTTCACTGTTCAATACCACACTAATAAAATGTGTTCTGTCACTTGGCTTGAGCAGGAAAGCATCACTGTTTGTTCAAATATGAATGCATTTATTGCATTAAGTCAAGCTTGTTTCATATAATGAGCCTGACCACTAGTCCCCTCTGGAGAGGTAGTCACTTTCACAAAAATTCAGCCATGAGGATTTGGTCATGGAAACAAAGGTGAAAGATCAATGAAATGCATGAGATAATTTAATACAGGGGAGAAATGTCATAATCACATTTTTTTCTTTTATTTTATTTTTTTTCCTCTAATGTAGACCATTTCCTGATGTCTTGCCAGTTACATAGCTTGCTCTTATGGTTGAATTTATAAATCTAATTTAGAAATGAACCTTGTTGGTTTCCCATTTGCTGTGTTTTCATAATGTTGTCATCCATTTGACTCTTGGTGGCATTTATATTGCTATAAAATAGGGATTGGCAAAGTCCATTCTTTAAATTAGTTTTGTCATCTAAACTCATAATTATGATGTAAGCAACTCAGCCAAAGATGTCTAATTTTATCAATTTCATCCAGCGCTCTCATCAGAGTTTTTACACAGAGCAGGAAATTTGGCAGAGAAACTAACCCAGTCATAATCGAGATATATTGCATTTCCTTCGCTCAATGTGATTAAAAATGAGAAACATTTGGCTGTATCAAAGAAGTCAATTAGAAAATAAAAAGTTGAAAGAGAGAAACTTTTTTTTCCCACAAGAGATTTAAAGAAGGGAATAATATGCAAAAAGTTCGGAAAGAATCAGATTTAATCCTGAACATATCAGGTTCTTTTGCTTTGATTTAACCACAGAAGAATAAACTATGTTAAATCATGTGATTGTTTTACAAGAAAAATTAAACCTAAATATGAGATAAATGTGTGGTATTTTTAGAAAGGGTTACTGGCAAAAAAAAATTAATACATCAATATATCCACAAATTTTGTACTCTTTGACTTTTTTATATTTCTGGAATCAAGTCATATAATTATAGGTATGTTGATTAGCTGATTGTTTTTTTATTACAGCATTTTGAGATTGAGATATTTTATTTAACTGATTGTAATTATTATTTGGCTGTTAATTTGAAGCTGTTGGATAAGACTATGATTACTGTTGTTGATTTTTGTTTTGCAAAGTCACCTCCAGTGTCTATCTGGATGATTTACAATTGGTAATGTCAGACATCAAGGGATATTTTACTAATATTCTTCATCAGCAGCTTTTTTATAATTGATGTAAGTTGTGTTACCTGATAAAAAGTAATTAATTTGAGGCTGCATACTAAAAAAACAACCAACAAACAAATAAACAACAAAAAAACCCTAAATGAGAATATAAGCACACTGAGATTAGCAGGTGGCTTTATAGTTAATATCTGATGCTGTTAGACAAGTATAGTTGAGCTGTGTAATTTCAGGAGTAATTTTGTTTCAACTTTCCTAAAAACATTTGAATTTATGAGATCTTGATTTTTTTAAATCAATAATCATTGTTCATTAATAAATAAATAATAAAAGTTTTTTTAAATATGTCCAAGATTTATATCTTTAAACAGCAGATGTTCCACACAATATTTTGCCTAGGATCTCCTAGGATGTAGGCAAATGCTTGAATTCTGGAACATTCATCTTCTCTGAAATTCCATGTTAACACCACTACATCTCATAGTCATACACACTTTCTCCGAAGATGAGACATATGAAAGTAATATAGGGATTTGTTATTGTAGTGGGTCAGTCTGGGATGGAATTATGCTATAATAAGTCTCAGGCCCAACACACCAGTTCCATACTAATACTCATTAATATCCACTTAGCTAATAAAGTCATTCATTACTTCAGTTACTGGCTTTCTCTTGTTGAATTTTCAACATGCTGGAATAGAAAGAAAAACAAAGTTAAAGTACTACTCTTCTATAGAGCTCCTGTAAAATCTTGCAAAACAAGAATCCTAAATTATGGTATCCAGATACTTACGGTGTTAAATTTAAATGCATGTGCAGAGAGGGAATTTAAATTCCCTAGCACGAAGCCAGGAAGAACTTCCAATGCTAATGCTGGCAGTATCCCAAAAGCTGCAGAATTTGGGAACAGACTACAAAATATAAAAGAATTATGGATTTCAATCTGCTTCCGGTCCAACAATACATGTAATCTCAGGATTAACTGTAGCCAGAGCAGTCAGTTACCCTTATGGTTATTCTACCTGACAGGTAGGCAAGAGTCTAAACATTGTATCACAGGAGACTCCAACTTCCACTATGGAAGTAGTATCACTTATATAGCCAAACTGACAACATGAATAAGAGAGTGTATTGAGAAGTGTAGTGGTTTGACCCTGGCTGGGTGCCAAGAATCCACTAAAGCCACTCTCTCATTAAACCCTGCAAATGGATAGGGGAGAGAAAAATATAACAGAAGGTTTCACAATTTTGAAATAAGGACTATAAGAGATCCCTTACTGATCACCATCATAGGCAAAACAGACTCCATGTGGGGATATTAACTGAATTTATTACTAAAAGGATCAGAGCTTAAGAATGAGGAGTATGATAAATCTTAAAGATACCTTTCCGGCCACCGCTCTTCTCTTTCCAAATTCTACCTCTTCTCTCACCCAGAAGCCCAGGAAGACAGGGAATGGGGGTTATGGTCAGTTGTTGTTTCTGCTGCTGCTCAGAGGGAGGAGTCTTTCCCCTGCTTCCCACGAGGTTCCTCCCACAGGAGACAGTCCTCCACGAACTGCTCCAGCATAAGTCCATCTCAAGGGCAAAAGCTCTTCAGACACTGCTGCCACATGGGTCACTTCTCCACAGGGTTCAGTCCTTCAGGCACAGGCTGTTCCACCGTAAGTCCCCACAGGCCACAGGTCCTACCAGGAAATCCCTCTCCAGTGTGGGCTCCTCTCCCCACAGGCTGCAGGCCTCTGCCAGGATCCTGCTCCAACATGGGCCTCTCACAGGATCACAACTTCCTTTCAGCATTCACCTGCTCTGGTGTGGGCTCCTCCACAGGCTGCAGGTGGATCTCTGGTCCCCTGTGATCCTCCATGGGCTGCAGGGGCACAGCTGCTCCACCATGGTC
>WEIV01018563.1:46963-105838 GCA_013390005.1 Calyptomena viridis
CAAACAAATAAACAACAAAAAAACCCTAAATGAGAATATAAGCACACTGAGATTAGCAGGTGGCTTTATAGTTAATATCTGATGCTGTTAGACAAGTATAGTTGAGCTGTGTAATTTCAGGAGTAATTTTGTTTCAACTTTCCTAAAAACATTTGAATTTATGAGATCTTGATTTTTTTAAATCAATAATCATTGTTCATTAATAAATAAATAATAAAAGTTTTTTTAAATATGTCCAAGATTTATATCTTTAAACAGCAGATGTTCCACACAATATTTTGCCTAGGATCTCCTAGGATGTAGGCAAATGCTTGAATTCTGGAACATTCATCTTCTCTGAAATTCCATGTTAACACCACTACATCTCATAGTCATACACACTTTCTCCGAAGATGAGACATATGAAAGTAATATAGGGATTTGTTATTGTAGTGGGTCAGTCTGGGATGGAATTATGCTATAATAAGTCTCAGGCCCAACACACCAGTTCCATACTAATACTCATTAATATCCACTTAGCTAATAAAGTCATTCATTACTTCAGTTACTGGCTTTCTCTTGTTGAATTTTCAACATGCTGGAATAGAAAGAAAAACAAAGTTAAAGTACTACTCTTCTATAGAGCTCCTGTAAAATCTTGCAAAACAAGAATCCTAAATTATGGTATCCAGATACTTACGGTGTTAAATTTAAATGCATGTGCAGAGAGGGAATTTAAATTCCCTAGCACGAAGCCAGGAAGAACTTCCAATGCTAATGCTGGCAGTATCCCAAAAGCTGCAGAATTTGGGAACAGACTACAAAATATAAAAGAATTATGGATTTCAATCTGCTTCCGGTCCAACAATACATGTAATCTCAGGATTAACTGTAGCCAGAGCAGTCAGTTACCCTTATGGTTATTCTACCTGACAGGTAGGCAAGAGTCTAAACATTGTATCACAGGAGACTCCAACTTCCACTATGGAAGTAGTATCACTTATATAGCCAAACTGACAACATGAATAAGAGAGTGTATTGAGAAGTGTAGTGGTTTGACCCTGGCTGGGTGCCAAGAATCCACTAAAGCCACTCTCTCATTAAACCCTGCAAATGGATAGGGGAGAGAAAAATATAACAGAAGGTTTCACAATTTTGAAATAAGGACTATAAGAGATCCCTTACTGATCACCATCATAGGCAAAACAGACTCCATGTGGGGATATTAACTGAATTTATTACTAAAAGGATCAGAGCTTAAGAATGAGGAGTATGATAAATCTTAAAGATACCTTTCCGGCCACCGCTCTTCTCTTTCCAAATTCTACCTCTTCTCTCACCCAGAAGCCCAGGAAGACAGGGAATGGGGGTTATGGTCAGTTGTTGTTTCTGCTGCTGCTCAGAGGGAGGAGTCTTTCCCCTGCTTCCCACGAGGTTCCTCCCACAGGAGACAGTCCTCCACGAACTGCTCCAGCATAAGTCCATCTCAAGGGCAAAAGCTCTTCAGACACTGCTGCCACATGGGTCACTTCTCCACAGGGTTCAGTCCTTCAGGCACAGGCTGTTCCACCGTAAGTCCCCACAGGCCACAGGTCCTACCAGGAAATCCCTCTCCAGTGTGGGCTCCTCTCCCCACAGGCTGCAGGCCTCTGCCAGGATCCTGCTCCAACATGGGCCTCTCACAGGATCACAACTTCCTTTCAGCATTCACCTGCTCTGGTGTGGGCTCCTCCACAGGCTGCAGGTGGATCTCTGGTCCCCTGTGATCCTCCATGGGCTGCAGGGGCACAGCTGCTCCACCATGGTCTTCACCATAGGCTGCAGGGGCTCAGCTCGGTGCCTGGAGCACCTCCTGCCCTTCCTTCTGCACTGACCTTGGTGTCCGCATTGTTGTTCACAGCTTCTCATTCCGCTCTTCTCTGGTTTCCAGCTTCATTATCCTTCAGTTTTGTTTTGTTTTGTTTTTTCTTTTTACATACATTATCACAGAGGTGTTACTGTCATTCCTGATTGGCCTGGCCTTGGCCAGCAGCAGGTCCAACCTGGATCCTACTGGCATTGGCTGGAGGGAAGCTTCCAGCAGCTTCTCGAAGAAGCCTTCCCCACAGCTTTCCCCCTGCTACCAGAACCTGGCCACATAAACCTAAGACAAGGAGGTATAAAAGTAAATCCCCTCAATATGAGTTGAATTTTCAGCTCAAAATAAGTGGGTCCCTCTGAGTGCAGCTGCTCTATCTCCATCTACCTCTCCTTCCAAAATTTAACATGTCATCAAAGTGGCTATTATCAGTCCTGTAAACATGATTTCTTAAATAAGTTATTCCAAAAATTTGCAAAGAAAAATATCAATCACAGCAAGCCATGAAGACACTGAGCTAAAATTACTTTTGGTGTACCCGTAGTGGGGTCAGTGGAGTCAAGCCCACATTTGGACCTATGCTTCCCATTTCTACCAGAAAAGTCAAGTCAAGCAAAAAACTTGGTTCTTCAACTTGCACTTATTAAGGGGAAATACTTTTCAAACCACCCCAAGGACTTCATGAGGTTAAGAGGTTGTGAGGACTTATACTATATATTGCACACATTTAAGCTACTTAGAGAACTGAAGTTCTTAGGGAACTTGAGAACTTTGAGAACTTTGAGGACTTTACTTTGACTGCTGAAGAGGATTTAATGTGTGAAAAGGCGTTTTTAGATTTACTGAAGTCGAGTTGTGTAAAAAAAGTCAGATATATGACTGAAATCACAGTGATAGATTATGCATCCATACACAGAACTGGAGTTTAAAGAAAGAGACTTACGTGATGTCTACAGGTTCTTCATTCTTACCTGTAAATCTTGCATTTGAAAAATCTCCAGTTTCTTCTAAACCCTGACTATGTCCATGTATTCAATATATATCTCAACTTATAATTATCTAGGAAAGGTGGCTATAGTTTTTATGTGATTTGCAATTCAGATGCTAAAGAGGAATTAAAAAGAGAGTTCAAAATGAAAGATAATGGGGCAATTATGCATTTAGGCATGTGGTTAATTTTAGGCATATCCAGTATAGAAAATCATGTCCCATGAATCACAGGAGTCACACACCACCCTCTCAACAAAGCAAGATTTCTCAGGAGGAAAACTGACTGCAGTAGAAGCAAATATAAAGATAAAATATGGAAGATAATACCTTTCTGAATAATTATCTATCACTTTTTTGTTTTGGTTTGTTTTTTTTTAAAGTATGGTTTTAAGAAAAGCCAGAAGGTCAGATGAATGGGAAATTAACAATAATGGGAGATGTCCACTCAACTATAAACCAAATTTTAATTATTCCAAGATTTATGCCAGGCACCTTGCTTGTAATATGACCCCTGGAAATATCTACAGCTGTTGCTGCAATCAAGAACATGCTCACTACTTGCTAAGTCTCCACAGGTAAAATAAAAAGGGGATAAATCATAGTTATGGGTACAATCAGGGTGTCTTAGAGCTGTGACTTGGGAACCTAGGAATTACATGCACACACACACACATTTTCACTGATTTGCAATAAATATTGAGACTGGTGCTAGTTATAGTGCATTATTTTGGTAGTCATAATTTCCAGCTTATTAACCTAATCATTTAAAAAGAACTTTTCACAGCATTAATCCCATTTAAATTTAAGATGGAAACATTCAGAAGAAGAGAAGCTCTATTAGCTGCACAATGTGAAGCAAATGAGAACACAGAATGCAGCTGAGTTAAAATCAGAAGGAAAGTGGAACATTCTACAGGCATTAGTTAGCCCATAAGTGTTGGAATCCAGGATGAGTAGTCTACACCTCAGATTGCCCTGGAGGGTCTGGGACCCTTACAGAGACCCCAGGAGGATACAGGTTTTGATCTGTGTCCCTGGGAAGGACTTCCAAAACTGATGGAAGCAAGAGCAGCAGAAAAATAATTTGGATTATGGTTTAGTTTGTTATAGAATTGAAGCTTATAGTTTTAGGTTTTGTAGTACAGATATAAAAGAAAACAACATGGAGGATTTTGGGTGTTGCCCTGAGTTCTTCTTCTTCTTTCTCCTTGCACTGCAGCAGAGCTGGCACTTGATGATTGGTAGAATAGATTTGAGGTAGAGAAGATGTGTTAGTAGTAAATTAGGATTATTGGTACCGAATTGTAAACAGAGTACGTGCTATCTGTTAATTGGTTATTAGTGTCCTTAAAAACCTAGATACAGCCACCATTTGAGGCATTCCACACCCTACTCCCTTCTCACTTTGTGCTTCCTTGCTTTGCAGCAAATGCTTTTCGCAGCACACACTCTGGCATGTTAAACCCGGGTTTGGGTGACATGCTGAAGCTATGATAAAGCTCAATAAACAGCAAGAAAAACTGAGAAGCTGCGAGTTTTATTCCTTTATCTGGTACCGGACTTTGATAATAAGAAGAGGTACTCTAACAAACAACCATCCTCTGGTACCACGAGACATAAGTATCAAGAAAAGCAGCAGTTTACCTTGTCATCTTCCTTGACAACACAGCCAGAATGATCTGAGACTGAAGTTAGCATCTATATTCAATAAAATGCCACAGAAACCAGTTGAAGGTGTGAGATTGAAATAGACTCCCAAAAATAGAAAATAACAAGTCAAAATTATTTTCAAATAAGCAAATTCAATTCTGATATGTTTCAAGGACAATCAGAAAGAGATAAAAAAGTCAAAGAAGCCATTAAACCCTAACAGATTATGGAGCAAAAATCCTTGTTATCAAACTTGGAAACTTTATCACCATATTTCTTAGCAATGAAAAAGCTTGTATGTTGTAGTGTATAATTGGTATGTATTTCTATCTTATGTATCTCTGTATTATATTGTTCTGTTACCTCCCTAAGTTGGTATGTTCTATTAACTCCCCTGCCCTTCTATGGTTTGTCCCCTCCCTTCTCCTCCCTTCTCATTGGCTAAATCCCCCTATAAGAACCTGTGTACTGGAAGTAGCAAGGCTCTTCCTTGGTTGCTTTCATAAGCTTTGGACCCCCTGCAGAGCACGTTGCTCCCAGGGAGAAATAAACTTGTAATATTTGCAACCACGAAGAGCTGCCAGCACTTCTTCATCCTCCGTTTACTAGCCTAACCCTCAAGGGCTTGCAAAAGAGGACACACAGCCCTGAAGCACCTTCTAAGATGGACCTCTCGACTCAGAGGCTTCCCGCCTAGAAGGGCTCCCTCCTATCGGTGCTCCGTGGCCAAAGCTAAGCCCAGGCTGAAGAAGGAGCGGGGCAACCTGTGGGGGTGGCTATACTTGTATGTCTGGAAAAAGTAGATGAAAATTATACTGGAGCTAATACAGCCTACTAACTCCAGGAAAACAATACTGCTGATTTTTCATAACCTTTAAATTTATTTTATTTCACAGAATCACAGAATTAACTAGGCTGGAAAAGACCTTTGAGATCATCAAACCCAACCTATTATCTAATACCACCTCATCAACTAAACCATGTTACTAGGTGCCACATCCAGTCTTCTTTCAAACACCTCCAGGGACAGTGACTCCACTTCCCTGGGTAGCTCATTCCAATGGTCAGTCATTCTTTCTGTGAAGAATGTTTTCCTAGTGTCTAGCCTAAACTTACCCATGAGCAGCTCAAGACTGTGTCTGTGATGAGTTTTTTTGTTAGGTTTTGGCAGTCATGGATGGAGGCACTGGCAAAGCATCATTATACCATGTATTGTAACCAGAAGTGTCACAATAGCTTACACAGTTCCCTTTCAAAGTACAGGTTTACTCAGCTTCAGTTATTCTGCTTTCATATTTCTAGCCTCCAAGGTGGAGAATGCAAGATGTGAGATCCATTCACCCCAAAGGATCTTTGCTGCCCACATTCATCATCAATTTGTGAAGGGGTCTCTTCCTAGACCTTTCAATTTTACCATGAAGATTTTACCATGTGAGAAGGTATATGTGAGCAGTTTGAACACAAGTCATCACTCAGGTAAGGGAAGGATAGCAGCATCTTTGTTTCTTGCAAAAGTGATTCTGAGTTGCCGACTTCCAGTTCCCCAATTGCTTTTTATCCTAGGATTTTATATCATGTGGCAGGAGTGCTTTTCCTCTTGAATTCTTGGGCTGCTAACTAGTATTACCTGAACAATCCTAGCTACGCCTGCAATGTTACCTGTCTTACTATACATAGATCTACTCTATGAACTTCCTCACAGCTTGGCAATTTCCTCAGTAACCTGAGCCAAGGTTACCCAGCTGAACCATGTCAAAACTCACCTTCAACGACAAACAGCTGAAGCTCTAGCAGGAAGGTTAATATACCCTGTTGCTTCTAGAAGATTTGGCTTAGCCTTCAGAATGTGCAACTCAGAGAAGGTCTTTCACTTCATTATTTCTTCCACAACCTGCTTTTGGACTCATCTTAAAGGTTGCTTCTGTTTCTGAAGTTTCCTCAATTGTCTGTATTATGGTGTTTTCAATAAAATCAGTGATAATATTTGGGTGGTTTTTAACAGTGTAGCTGATTTACTTCAGCCTGATTATCTCCTTTCTGCTTGTTGTGGTTTTAAGTAGCCAGAGTTTTTTATTAGCTGGAGGGGATATGAGAGAGGCTTCTTTAAGAAGCTGCTGCCAACTTCTCCATTTTAGTACAGGTACTTTTAGCTCCAAGCTAGCCAAGGTCAGCTGGTAACGCCTCTGTGATAACATATTTAAGAAGGAGAATTAAAAAACGGCAAGGCAGAACATCATGGCCACTTAAAGAATGCCTGCAAACCCATGGAAGACTGGAAGACTCCATGCTGGAGCAGATAAGTGCTGGAAAAAGAGAGGCTGTGATCCTGCGGGACGTTTGATGTCTATGTCTGGAGCAGGGGCCTGATAGAGTCCTGTAGGCCGTGGGAAGAACAGACCCACTCTGGAGCAGCAGAGCAGCATTTCTTGGGAGGACTGGTGGCCCGTGGAGACTCACACTGAAGCAGCCAAGCAACCAACACCTGAAGGACGGTACCCTTGGTAATGTGACTTACATGACAACATACCTTGAAAAGCTGCTGTCCATAAAGGATAATAAACCCACAAAACAGTTTGTTTTCAGGAGCAAACCCAATGGGAAAATCTGGGGTTGGACTTCTCTTTCTCTGAATCAGCGGCAGTAACAGCCTCTGACAATAACCCCCCTGACTCCTGTCTTCCTGGGCTGCTGAAGGAAGGAGAAAGGTCTTAGAGGAAGCAGTGGGGGGGGTGGAAGGTGTCTGTAACATCTATCAAACTTCTCACTCTTACACTCTTAAGCTCTGATTTTAGTAGTAGTGAATTCTTAATATTCTAAGTTAGAGCCTGTTTTTCTTGTGAAATAGTTAATAAACAGTTGCTTATAATCCTTATCACAAAAGTTGACAGAGTTTTTTTCCCCTTCTCTGAGAAATGTTGTCTGTGTGTGTGAGTCCTTGGCATTTAGCCAGTCAAACCATAACACTACTTCTGTTCAGATTGTTTGGATGTGTGTTTGACTGAGACTTGATATTTGTTTGTTGTCTACTAATTTGAAGGCTTAATGTTTCTGTCTTACAGGACCAGACATACACATGCAGAAAATACACAGCAAGCAGATACATAAGTAACAACATAAAAAAATGTGCTGACAGTGACTGATTATTTTTCCCATCCTTTCCCATCACAATATGTGCAATATGACCCCTTACATAATGCAACTCATTAAACAGCAATTTCAGCCATGTTGTATAAAAGTGACTCATTAATGTTCTGTCTAACCATAGTGATTACTGATCTTCAGTAACTCCTTCTTTTACCATTCCATCTGCTAATATTTTTTGCTAAAGACAACTTTCCTTTCTAGTTGTATGACCTAGCAGCATAAGAAGAAATCCAGCTTTAGCATTTTGTATTCAAACCAATGCACTAGTGAAACAAAGGGACATTATGGATAGAATGAAGGTAATATTCATAGACTAATGAACTTTCCATTTGGTTCCAACTTTTTTCCCCATTTTTTTCCTGAATCTCTTTCATTTCATTCATATCTAGATGTAATTCATATCTAGAATGCCTACTAGCCCACATTCAGTACAAAAAGTTGCATAAAATTCAAGAGTTTCAATCTGAAGAAGTAAATCGCATCTGAACGTCTGATACACGAAAACCTCAGTAAGTGAGGGTAAGAACTTCTGAATTCACTACTGAAGCAAGTACTTTTTGCTTCCAAAAGGTACCACAGTGTATTTTTATCTACTGTTGGTCTTGCATGAATACTTTTGAGTGTTATGGGGCTTTAACTTTGAAAATTTATATTTGTGATTTTGGACTCCTTCCATTTACTGTGTGGTTTTGACAGTAAGAGCAACTGAAAATAAACTTAATCATGAAAAACACCTTTGAACTTTATTTGTGGACTTGAGTTGTGTTGATATTTTGATTGTAAGACACAGCTTTTCATATTTCTGCTGAAAACAACAAAATGCAGAACATAAAAATGTAAAAATTTGAAAGTATACAGACATTACATCAAATTAGAGTAATGCTTCGGAAAACAAGAGCAAAAAACTGTGAATACGATGGGATATTTGGGTTATTTTTAACACTAACACATATTTACAAAAACATGGTTGAGGAAGTAATTCAGATTTTATAATGATAGAAAGAAAATCCCTAATACTAAAATATCTTTGTCTGTTGCAGTGCATGTTCTGCGTTTATTTCTATATTATATATTTCTGTATTAGATGGTCCATATTGGGCTGTTCTGTTACCCCCTGATTCACACACAGTTGGTTTGTCCTGAAGTTTATATCCTCCCTTCAAATGTACCCCTTATCCTTACCCCTCCCACCTTACCCCAAATATGTGACTCAACCCCGCCTCCCCCCAGAACCTTCCACGTTACTCGGCTGGCTATTGGGTTGAGTAGCAGGCCTCTGGTCTCTAGGGGTGTAACCCCTTCCCTGAACCACTCCTACCCCTCTCTCCCACTGGTTATTTCCTTACTCCTCCTATGATTTCAACCCCCCTTTATAAGTCTGTGCACAGGAAGTGCCTTTGCTCTTTCTTGGTTGCTTCCCTTTGGGATTAGAACACCCTGGGAGCTGCTCTCAGGGTGCCAATAAACCTGAAATTCTCCCAGCTGAGAAGAGTCGCCTGCAATCCTTTGTCCTCCGTTAGCTGGCCAAATCTCGAGGGGTTGGCAGGGGTTGACGCAGCCCGTGCCAGCCCTCAGGCACCTCCAGGCCGGTCCTCCTGCGATAGGGAGGCTTTTCACCCAGAGATGCCCCACTCCTACCTTGTGCCCATTGGCAGTTGACAGAGCTGGCCTGGGCTGAAGAAGGGGTTGGCGATTGACCGAGGGGCCGCGACATTATCAGTCTTAATTATTGTTATTTATTTCCACCATACTCATCTCATGGCAATTTATGCAGTATACAGCATATTCTGTTTTTTTTTTAACAAATAGAAAAATAAAGTGTTTAATCAATTTTACTTCCTATGTCAATATTTTTCCTTGACTTGCCATGAATGAGCATGGCAGAAACTTTTAACATGCTGACATTGTTATAGCTCTTTATTGCATTTATTTATTAATTTATTTTAGTTTTATCAGATTTCTTTATTGATTTCAGAATATATTGTCAGATCATGTGTAACTTGCAAAGCTAACTATTAATCTTAGAAGCTTTATGAACAAGCAATCTACATACCTGTCAAGAAGATACATCATTTGTCTACATGACTGTACTCTATTTTCTAGATCTTTCAAATTTGAAATGGCACAATGATTCAGAAATTGTCTGTGCAAATTCTGTATAAATCACTATTTGAATGACTCTATAGGAGACCTAAAGCAAACTCTGAAAATTATTCCACCGCTTCCTATGGGGAAAAAAAAAAAGTTTATTCACACTCTTGGGCTAAACACAGAACTTTATTGGTATTAGGTTCATCTTATTTACTTATTTATAGTACTGGGGTCATAGCAACCATATATCAACTCTAGACATAACACAACAATACACAAAAAAAACCTGGAATGGTGTCATCACCTGTTACTGAACTATTCTCACAGATAATATATATTTATATATACATTTATATATACATTTATATTTGTTTAGTAGTTGAAATAATTCCAGGGCTTCAAAAAGCTTTGCCCAAACTTTCCACAGGGGAATTAGTGCATTAACACAACAACTCAGAATTATAGAGAAGAGATTGCACCTTCTTTTTATTCATAGTTCCCACTAATGCCATTCTGTAAAGGTTTTTTATACTAACTACAAATTCAACCACTCATACAGTATTCTATGGGTCATTTTTGCTTGATGAGCTTTGCAATAACTTTTGATGTAGGCACTACTACCACAGAGGAAATGCTAGGATTTGTGGCAGTTGTTCTGAATGTAAAAAGTTATGAAGTTGATTTAATAGAGTTTTTTCTTCCATATTTTTGGATATGCAATAGTTGATCATTCCATAGTGTTTCTGACATATTTTTACTTCTTCTTTTTCTAATTTATCAGCGTTTCCCTTAATTTTAGAACACAACACAAATATCTATCCTTTTTCGTGGAGTTAGGCAGAGACAATATTCCTAAACATTTACGTTTTATAAGGACTCAGATATATTTGAAATATTTTCCAAGGGCCCTTTTAAAAAATTTGCATCTTATCATTCAAAGATAACATGGTAACATTTTCTAAATCATGTTTCTTATAGCTTTATCATCATAACAATGTTCCATTTTTATTTATGATGACAGTGTAAAATGTCTATAAAAGTAGAAAAATATTTTCATTGAGTAAAGATGATCCATTTTTGGTCTGATTTTGCAGACACTAGTTGTGTACACAAATTTTGCAATTTACTTATTTTGCCCTCAGTTAAATTATTGTCCCTGCTGATGTTTGCAAACACAGTCAACAAATCTGAATACTTAAGTTCAAAATTAAATTCATAGATATAAAAAACTGATGTATTTTTTCATTACTTCCAACTGTAGTGCAGGACATTAGATCTTAAGTCTTAGTTCCTTCACATATGAACTCCAATGTCTGAAATCATAATTTGATTAATACTTACCCACCTACCTACTCACTTCTCGTAAGTAGTCAGTATTGATATACTATCATGCATGATGTACAGCTGTGCTATACATATATTCATGTAGATTATTTTGTTTCCTAATATTATTTTCAGACTTGATCTCAAATTTTCATGTCAGTCCAAAAAAAAGGTGATGAGCTTTAAAAGAAGCTCAGAGGAAAAGTGTGCTTGTGAATCTTAGCTACATGTTAGCCAAGATATTTCCAGTATTCTAGTTCTGAAGGAAAAAGAAACAGAGATTTGAGTTTCCACCTCCAGCCCATTGTTTATTTGGCCATTGCAGGAGCAAAGATCAGCCCACAGTGGAGCAGTACAAAGTGTATCTATTCCTAGGATCCTATAAACGGTGTCATAATTAGAACTATGAACCTGCACAGACCCTTGTTAGAGTTTAATGGACTGGCAAGGTTGGCACAGCTTTCATAGCGAAAATGAAAATGCTGTCTAGGAGTTTAATGAACACTATGACATTTCTGCATGCCCCCGAAAATTCCTGAGAGCATCTGGAGCGGTTTAAACTTGTTGCAACATTGATTTTTCTTCTTCTTTCTCTCCCAAGTATTTTTATTTCTGATGGCAAGCTTGTTTGTCTGTGTCTTGAAAGAAGGTGTACTTGTTCAGGGGAAAAGTGGGAGGATTTTTCTTGAGAATAGTTTTTAAACTTCATCTCAGTATTTTCCTCAGGAGAAAAATTTAATGCCACTTTTCAGCTGTCTGTGTTCCTTATGGAGAACAGAAAGGCAACAACCCGCATAATTATGCAAGGTTTAAGGCAAATACTGTCAGCATGACCTTACAAAGAGAGTTGAATTACCACTAGCAATTTGGTTTGAATTAAAGTGTCTGTACATTCCTTAACCAAGTATTTGCAAATAATATCCAATATTTTCATAACCATCAACAAAACCTAAGATCACTAGCAATTTTATGCATCTGGAAAAATAGGTGCTTTTAATTATAGAATAATTTTTTAAAAAATAGGAAGAAGGGGGAAAGAAAGATCTTCTTGCTATCTATAGTAACTCATTCTTTGTAATGGCTGCTATGTTTATATCTCATTACCTTATTCATTCAGAATATTAGGCCTGGAGGGCTAATGAAGGCTTCTCTCAGTCTCACAATACATATTAAAGCAGACAACAAATCCTTAATGTTGTGAAACTTCTTAATAATTCTTTAAGGTCAGCCTGTCATGATGCAGTTAGGAGTACAACCATTACATACAAATCCATTGAGAACAAGGTTCTAAGGTATTGACCCTGCAACTATTACTCCTTTTGCCTGGGAAAAAAAAAAAAAAGATATATCTGTTTTTCAGTGACTGTTGTAGTGTTCTATTTATCTGTTTCTATGTTTATATGTTTTAATATGTAGTTCTGTATCCCCTCCCCAGTTTAATCCTACCCTCACTCCCCCCATTCTCCTCACATATGGACCCAAACCACTCCTATACTTCCCTAAACCACTCCCACGTCCCCTTCCCATTGGCCATTCCCTGATTCCCTCCCCGAATCCCAGACCCCTTATAAACCCATGCAGACAGGAAGTCGGGATCAGATCCTGTTCTGGATTCCCATGGGTCTGACCTCCTCTGGAGCCTTATGGCAGCAGAGGATCAATAAACCATGTGTCCACCACGAGGGTCTCCGTGCAACCTTCTTACCCTTCGGTGATGCTTTCCTGGACTAACTCAGCTAGCAAGACCAAGAACCAACCCAGGCATTGCATCAAGTGACACACTAGAGGAATCATAGAGTGAAAGAATCATGCAATATGGAATATTGGACAGGGACCTCAAGGATCATCTGGTCCAAACTTTCTTGGCGAAAGCAGAGTCCAGACAAGATGGTCCAGCACCCTGTCAAACTGGATCTTAAGTGTCCACTGTGGACCATCCACTACTGTGGGAAATCCACCACTTCTCTGGGAGGATTTTTCCAAGGGCTGATTGTTTTCACTGAAAAATTTTCCTTGTGTCCAACTGAAATCTCTCCAGGAGTAATTTGTACCCATTAGCCCTCTTAATTTCCTTGGTACTCATTCTAAAAAGGAGCCTTCAACTTCTTTGCAACCATTGGAAGAATGGAATAAGGTCTCCCCTAAATCTTCTTTTCTCAAAGTTGAACAAACCCAGCTCTCTTGTCCTTTCCTCACATGACAGGCTTCTCAGTCCTTTGATCTCTATGGCCCATCTTTGGACCCTCTCCAGCCTGTCTGAATCTTATTGTATAGTGGGGACCAAAAGTGGACACAGTATTCCAGCTGGGGTCTAAGCATCACCAAGTAGATTGTTTATGCTGTGCAGCATCTTGTTGGCTTTCTTTGCTGCAGCAGCACAGAGCTCACTCGTACTGAGTTTGTTGTCCACCAGCTACTTTCCAAAGAGTTTCTCCCCAGCTGGGATGCTCCACACTATCCTGCAGTCCTAGGTTATGTTTTCCAGGTGCAATACCTTACATTTGTCCTTGTTGAGTTTCATAAGGTTATTGTTACCAAACTCATCCAGCCTATCCAAGTCTATCTAAAGGGTGGCTGTCCCTGCCAAAGTCCCAACTTCCCCACTCAATTTGGGATCATGGACAAACTTTACCAGCTTACATTTGATCCCATCTTCCAGATCACTTATGAAAATATTAGGCAGCATCGAGCCCTATTTGGTCATAGGGGAACCCCACTTTTTCCAGGTTGCCAGTTTGAAAGGGAGCTGTTTACCACCATCCTCTGGGTGAGATTGGTCAGCCAGTTCCTCACCCACCATATAGACCTCTTGTCTAAACTGTAGCACAACACTTTCTCTAGATGAGGCTGGGGGAAACTCTATGGAAAGCCTTGAAGAAATCCAGAAAGACAGTGTCCACTGCTTGCCCCACATCAGCCAAGCAGGTTGTCAGAGAAGGTGATCAACTTTGTCAAGCATGATTTGCCCTTGGGGATTCCATTCTGGCTTTTCCCAATAACATGTTTCATCTGATTTTTGATGGCCTCCAGGAGGATTTGTTCCATAACTTTCCCAATCCCTGAAGTAAGACTGCTGGACCTATAATACCCTGGATCCTCCTTTAAACCCTTCTTGTTAGCTAGGGGCTACATTAGCCTTCCTCCAGGCTTCTTGGAAGATCCCCATGACTTCTCAAAGATTATGGAGTGTGGCCTTACAATAAAGTCAGCCTTAACACCCTCAGATGGATATTCTCAGGGCCCATTGATTTGTGCAAGGGTCAAGCTCCCGTAGAAGTTCTTACTCTGATACTTCCTCCACTGACTGTCAGCCTGTGTTTGCATCAACCTGGATTGTTGTTCCCCAGGTCTGGGGACAAACAGATGGGAATGAAGGAAGTGTTGAGTATCTCTGCCTTTTCTTCATTTTTGGTGACTAATCCACCTCTCTTGTCCAACAAGGCATTTTCCTTCAATTTATGCTTTTCTTTTACAAAGAACCCTTTCTTGTGGATTTTGACATCTTTGGCTAATGTAAACTTGTAATGAAATTGTGCATTTCTAATGGGATCTCTGCACACCCTGACAATCCCCTTATACTTCTTAAAAAGTATTTGCCCACTTTGCCATCTCTGGTATTCTACTCTGGTTTTAAACAGACTCAGGCTTGCAGCCTGTAGCCATCCATTGTGATTCTCTGCTCACAAGAGTTGTCACACCACGTTTCAGTTATTCTTTTGATATCACAACTTTCTGGCTGGGCATGGAGCTCCAGCTCCTCCTATTTGTACCCCAGGCTTTGTACATTTTTTATACTTATACTGGAGATGGTTGGTCTAATAATGTATAATAGGGTAGAAGCAAAGATACGTCAAGAGCAATCACTTATATGAAGAATTCTCATTACTAGATAGGTGTCTGTCTGTGGCAGTTGGCAAGGCAGTTGACAAGGAGCCCATAATCAGGATCTAGTAGTAGTTGCTAAAGAGGTTTTCCAGTTGTGGAGGTGGTGGTATCTATTTTCACGACTTCTTGCAGCGAATCTGGAAATCCATTCCTTTATACATCCTTGGCATGTTTAGTCAGGGTGAAATGGTGTGTTGTTTCTTTCATATATACTTCAGGTTAGAATGTCACAGAGAATTAAGAGGTATTTGTGGTTTTTAATATGGGTTACATCTGAGACAAACTGAAGCAGCACAGGCAGAATTTATTAGTACAGTAGTGCTCTAACTGCAATAGAGACCTTCTTGTGAAGCTTTAAGTGTTTTTTTCCATAACAGTAAGTAAAGAAGTGCATAAAAATATAATAAGTATGCAGTAGTGGTGCAATTCAGGGAATAAACCACAAATTACGCATTGCCTTAGTTAATGTATGCTCTTTTGACTGTTTCTCTGGCAGCACTTAGTAATTCAAAGTGATTAAATTAAATTGTTTTTATATCTTTGTAATAAAGACAGAGTATACAGCCCTGTTCCCTCAATAGAGGTTGGGATTTTATTACTTAGCTTGATTCTTGCTTCTAATTGGTCTTTTTGGTTCTCAATGATCTGTGAATAAAATCCGAGATGTTTCAGATTATGTTAAGGAGGATGCACTTAAAAGTGAAATGCATTCAATTTTATGAGGAAATTATGAAAATTATGATTTCACTGTATTTGAAGTGCAAAATAAAAGGCCAGACATGGATAATCAGGATTCCTCTGTGTTCTATATTAATGAGTATTGGCAGCTTCCAGCCTTATTATTATAATTCATCAGACAATCATTTTTTTCTCTTTTTTTTTTTTTCTTCCTGAAGTAGAGCTCTGGGATACTAAGCAAGCTTCTCATGCAGATGGCTAGAGGTATAACATCAACATATGAGTTCAAGAGTTCTATATTATCATGTGGACATGTGGGAATGGGGAGAAAGTATTAAAAGAAAGAGCAAGGATTTTTTTTTCTCATTATGCTTTTCATCTGAACACAAATCACAGTATATTTTAATATGCAAGTTACAATACAGAATTTTTGTCTTTTATATATGTTTTCAGTCCAATTTTTAGATTTTGTCTTCTAGAAATCTTTGTATTAAAAGAATGCTTTGTATTTTCAGTTACTTAATGACATTCACTTGAGTTGTACATTATGTATTCTTGTTATGTGTGGTGGTTTCATTAAGCTGGATTCTGTAAAAAATGGAATAAAGCTAAACCTCCACCCAAAAGACTTCAAAATATAAAAGGTAAGTTGGTCAAGGTACATGAATAAACAGACTGGTACTGAAGATGCAGGCAACAATAGGATTTTTAACATAGTCTGGCTGGTGTATAATTCATAGCAGCATTTACTTTCACAAGTATTCTTCTTCAGGCAATGCCAACAGGATTATTTACAAAAGCATTAATTATTTATATAAATAAGGCTTATACAATTGGATTTATATCCTGTGTAATAGTCTAAAAATATTTTAAGTCATGTGTGTAGGATCCATGAAACTACCTTTCACCTCAGGAGACTGAGAACTGCATGATACCATTACATGTAGTAATACTACATGGTGTTTAGACTTGCTTTATCTTTACTGGTCATTTATCTGTATCTGAAAATCACCACATAACTTATAAATTGACACAATTGTCTTTCTGCACACATAGGAGGCCTTAATAACAGCTGGTGTTGCCTTGGCAAACTTGTGTGGAAAAGCTTCTATGAGCACTAAAGTTCAGTGAGTTTGAAAAAATGTATGTTTATAACCCCCAAACTGCCTTTTAAGAAAGACTATTGAGACAGTGCAAGTCAAAAATGGACTCCTATAACACAGGTAATGAAGTGTACCCTGCTCTCTTTCACTGACATAAATTGGAAAAGGCATGGTTTAATATACTTTTTTTCTCTACCCCTGGAAATTTTATTCCAAAAAAAAGCAATTTAGGTCAGCCTCCTACTGGTGTACCAATTAAAAGGACATGTCCATTATATTTATTATCCCTCTGCAAGGTGTCTTACTTCAACTTTAGAACTAGCAAAAACAGTATGACCTCAATTTACAGAAAATTGTGGAGTGTGAATATTCTTTTTTTTTTTCCCAGTAATTTGTTCCTCACTTTCCTTTCAAATGTCTTAAAATTTTGCCCAATGTAAAAATGCCATGACCCCTCCTCAGATGGCTACACCCCGAAAAGCCCAGGCTAGCTCACAGCCACCCTGAGGGGCTCTGGGCAGTATCAGGCACCAGGCGACCAATCGGTCCTCCATGGGAGGACTCGTGTTACCTGGTGATTCAGGGGCTGCCAACCAGGCGGTACGTCCTGCCTCACACCCCGCAAGGGGCTTCTTCAGTGAGGGCAGTTCACCAGACCCTGGCTGGTGTCCCTGGAGGAGGATCAGTGGACTAGCTGCTCGATGAAGAGGACAAAAGATGACCCTCGTGGGTGGTGTAACAAGGAATCTTTATTAGAGGCCTATGCCTCTAGAAGAACCGACTCACTGGAGCCCAGATTGGTCTCAAACATGGGTTTAAGTAGGGGGCACAAACAGGGGGTGGAAATGGGGAAAGGACCAACCACAGGAGGGAAGGAGTGGGGTTTAGGGATGATTGGCATGAGCGGAAGCCTAAGGCCTTCTACTCAAGCCAACGAGGGACTGAGTAACTTGGAGAGACAGGGAAGGTTCTGGAAGAAGGGGAAGGGTCAGGGTAATGTATGGGATTGGGGCAGAGGGACCCAAAGGCAGGAAGAGTGTGGGGGGGGAGACACTGGTGGAAGGAAGTAAGTGGGATCAAAGGAAGGGGGAGGCCAGGGCAGTCCATTTGCAGGCAAGGCTAATAACAGAACTGTACATAAAATACAAAGGCATATCTTAAATTATAATACACACTGCCACATAAAAATGTCTGGACTTTGCTATTTCCAGTATATTTTGGTGGTCCCATTTTGCATTTTCACTGACCCTCACAGTAGATTAATGTTCTAATAAGTATTGGAGGTCTTTTTAGTTAGGAGGCATTCATTCCGAGCACTTCAATAGAAATCTGATTTGCCAGAGTTTCCCCCTTTTCTTTTGCCCTTATTCTAATTGATAGAAATCACAGCATTTCTTCCTCATACCTTCTTTTATAGGAAATAACACACCCTTCATCACTGTGATCCTCAAAGTAGTAAATGGAAATGTCTTCACAAAATACACTTCAAAGGTATGGTTTGAAAGAAAAAAGATTCATTGGTGATCTTGATGTTAATGGGAGTAATACGGATGTCTGCATTGAAAAATAAACTACACAGAGCTGAAAACACACCTGAAGAGCTGAGTTTCCATAGTACCCAGATAAATTTCAGTGTCAGTTTTTCTTGAGCATAGTGAGAAGGAGGGGCTAAATATTAAACTTATACATTATTTCAGAAACATGTGAGAGTTCCTGCAAGTTGACATTGTGTCCTCAATACATATATTTTTTAGAGAGCCTTATACATGTGAATACAATGTCCTGGATTAGGTCCTTAATTTTTTATCATTTGTTTTATAAGCAGGATTATATACTATCTTCTCTGAAAGGGCTGATAGAGTAGTGAATTCATAAAGCACTAGGTATTGTCTATATGTAATACTCAAGAGCTCCAAACAAACGCTTTCTTTTAAAAATAATAGAAAATATTAGGCATTAAGATAAATAGTTTAAAAATAATTTCAAGGCAATTCTGGAATGTACTTACAGTAGCACTGAGAGTTACTTAGAGTTTCATAATTTTGTGAATAAAGAAACCTCAAATTTTACAAAAAGAAAGTAACATTATTTTTCTTGTAATGATAATTCCAGGAAAAGTTTGATTGTTCCAGGAGACACCGGAACTTTTAAAACAAAGCAGAAGAGTAGTTCTCACACACACACCAATAAAAAAAGAGTCATGTGCTGTCATGTGCTTGTCACAGACATAAAAGACCTGTGCACATGCAGTGGCCTTCAATGAAACTCAGCAGAATTCTGTAGGCTGTCCGTCCAAATGAGATTTTACATTCTGCTGATGTGTGGCTAAGGGTGTTACTACTATGGAAGGAAGACCTTGACAGTACAATTCATTGTAATTCTGAGAGTGTTGAGGAGTTAACATAAACAAACAAACAAACAAACAAACTGAAAAAAGAGAAAAAAATGCATAAATACTGAGTGGAAATATATCAATACTAGTACTAAAACACCAAAAGGGCTGAGTCATCTGCACTGCAATGCAACTTTCACACGGCAAAAATCTCCAGTATTACCACTTAGAACAATTCAGCCCTTTTCAGCATTACTGCAATAACCAGTAGAATATCAGTTAGTAGTACAGTGTCAGGTCTTCCATTTCTTCAGCTTTAGTATCAGTAGGGCTCCCTTTATTTTTGCAGTATGTTCAAGGATATCCTGGAAACACCAGTATATCCATTACCTATGATTGCAGCTGTCAACCACTGCTTTGCTTCCCTTTACACCATTTTTAAGCTACATGGTTTACATAATTTTTAAGCAAAAAATTAATTCATTAGCAAACATCAGTGGAATATTTAGCTAGGTTTCACTGGTCATCTCTAACAGCCTGGTAGGAACTGTGGGAGACACGTGCTGTATTTATCCTGAGATCCAGAAAGTTGGGGTAGTTTCTACACTTTTCAAAGAGCTACTAAGTTTCCACCTCTCTTTAAGTAGTCAAACAGAAAAAGAAATTCCTTTCTTTTTGACTCCTCAGAGCCCTTTTCAAGGTGTAACTAAATCTATTTAAACAGGAGGTGTGTTTTCTGGCAGTACATATTCCTGTGTGGGTGCAAACACTGCGTAGGTGCAAACTCTGACCTCCATAGCTTGTTCTTGTTAAGGTTAGGGGTTGATTTCTAGTTTGTCTCCATTTTCCCCAAATCATTTGAGGATTTTTTCCTCAGTTCGTTTGAAAAAAACACAGTAATTGTAAGGGTTGTAATTCATGTAATTTAGGATTTCCCAGTCTGATGGGTCATCACTGCAAGATGTCATGCCTAGTTACTTCTGTTCAATAATATTACGTGACATGGCTGATGATATTGCATCAGCCCAATAAAATTGAAAAACAAATGGGTTACTAAGCACTGTGGTCAACAGTTTGGAACAAACAAATCTCTCTTCAACCTCTGTCTGTTCAGAGGAATTAAACACCAGCTATGGTGTTTAAAGTAGAGAGAAAGGTTTTTTCTAGGAGCATTGAATAGCAGGCATTGTCATGTGTGACAGGTTTAAATTAACTCTAGGTAGAGAAACTGTAAAGAGAAAGTTTATTCAAGCAAAGTAAAACTCATTGAAAATACTTACATGTTGTTTGATCCTTAGTAGTAATCTATCACTTAGTTAGCTGTGAAATTTACCATTAGTCGAATCTGTTAAAGTTTTATTATTTTGCTTTAGTGCTGCACTTACAGCTAGCTGAAAATTATATGCTGAAACTACTTTTCAAAGGATTATTCATAAATTAAATTTTCCTTCAAAAGCACCTGCTTTTCTTCAAAGACAAAAGGAGAAAAATAGGCAGAGAAAAGCTGAAAACAGAAAAAATTTCAGCCAGAAGGTAAAAATATTTTGGACAAGATCTTCTCATGCCTACCTAAGTATACTCAGCCTTTGATGGCTGGTGAACATTTTCCACAGAAATTGATTACTACAATTTTTGGTTTTGCTTTAATTTTACTAATGCATGCCCCAGAGTGGAACACTTTCAATGGGATGGAAAAGCAATACCAAATTCATCTTCCAACAAGCACTAGCTAAGCATCACCTACAGTCTAGAGAACATAACCCAGAAACTAAGGGCAATTACAGGCCAAGTTGTATCCTCCAGTCTCAGACTAGGCAGCTGAACACAATTAGATCTGCAAGAACTGAGAAGCAGTTCCACAAGAGCTGGGAATATAACTCCAAAACACGTAGGAGTAATGCAAGCCCTATAATTATCTGTCAGGTCAGAATTAGCACTTCCAAAACCTGGGAAAGGATTCAACAAAAGTATGATTCTTGAAGGATTAGGCTAAAGAATGAAGTATGATTACAGCAAAGATTTCCAGCTGAAAATCACTATGGTTTCTCATAGTGATTTCTACAGAAAGGGAAGCATTTGTACCTTTGTTATGTATCAGCAATATATTCATGATTCAATGGGGAATACTTTCTAAATGGCTGAATTAGTCTTATCATGAATAATCAAAGAGAACAGGGAACTGAGTGAATAAATTCATTTACTGTCATTTAAATTATGTTTGTGCCCTTGAAAATCTGATTCTTTCTTTTCTAGTGGTGATAAACTACTATTTAGTAATACATATCATGAGACTATGTTTGAAGTGGTATCTCATAGGTGGAATGAACTCATATTGAATGGGAAAGTAAGACTGCATACAAATAGACTCTGAAACATTGAGATGAAGAGAGTCAAAATTCAAGTGTGCAACTTTGCTATGGGAGATATATATAGGTAACTAAAGAAGCAAGGGTTCAAAACATCTAGGATAAAAAGTTTAAAAATCTTGAATTTTACATAACATGCAGTAGACTAAACTGAACATTAAAAAGACAATTGCAAGCTGCACATATTAAATGGGTACAACCTGCAGAATACTTTTTGGAAAATATTTTTTTCAACCCACAGTGTTGAAAGAGTCAGGATACCTCTGAAATCCTTTCAAGGTCATCAGAAAAATGCAAAGAAGATAAATACATGGACAGCACTCTTCTTGTAATGACGGCAAAGCTCAGTCTTCCCAAACCTGACACTTTTCTGCTAAGAAAGAAAAGAAAGATGCAGAGAACCAGGATGACAGTGAAATTTCCTGCTTAATATTAATAGAGCAGAGGTATTGAAACTTCCTTGCAGACTTTTTCTTCTGATAGAACTATCTTTTGACCAACAGTAAATTTGCTCAATGTACATGAACTTTTGATTAATGTTGAGTGCATCAGATATTAATTTTTATTTTCCATACAATAAAACTGGAAAAAGAAAGGATTTCTGTTCCAGAGCAAAGCATTTTTCCCAGTGTACACATTTAAAGTAGCAGAAACACATGAGAGATGCAGTGTAGATAATGTCTAATATAGGATTGATATACACTCACGATTTTTATCACAGTTAAAGACACTAAGAACCGGGTTTTGTTTTCAGCAGTCTATGTAAATGAGTTGTGTTAAGTTACAGTTAAATATTAGCTCAAAGAGGAGTCTTTAATAGTGCTAATTGAATTATTTAAATGAAAATTTTGTTTTCTAATTAAAAAAAAGAAAACTTATGCCTGCAAAAGAGAAAGAGAAACAAAACTGATTTCTGTCAAGAAATTCAGCTTCTATTTAATTTTATTAAAAAAAAACAAACAAACAAAAAAAAACAAACAAAAAAACAAAAACAAAAAACAAACAAACAAACCAAACAAAAAAAAAATACTGAAAACAAAATATATCATCCAAAAAAAGCACCTCCAAATTGATGTGCACTACCTGGAGGGAAGCCTTAGAGTCACTTTTTGGCAGATGCTCTGCCCTCCAGTGGGAATGTCCCTTTCAGTGGGTGCTGCTCTGCCTGCAGTTCCCTGAAGTCAGCCTACTCAGAACACAATGGTAAAAAAGACCATGAAAGAGCTGTACTACAGCCCTCACCAAGATGCCACTGCTGAAATATTTTATGCTCCATTTTATGCTTGCTTTTATGTTTCTCCAAAAAGTTTGAGCTTTAAATTTTTGCATGGGAATACTTTTTGGAGGGGTTGTTGGTTTGTTTGTTGTTTTTCCCTAGGAAGGTAAAAAGTTTCTTAATTTTGTGATCATTCTTTGTCTATTCTCATTAAACCAATGATGAGTTTTCATGTATCAGGGGATTTGGAGGTGTGCTTGGTACCCTAGCATATTCTGTAAGTTTTACATGCATTCTCAGATGCTTTTTGGGGAAGAAAGGGGCTACAAATCTGTGACTGCTGATAATTTGAAGACGGCTTGTTTTGTCAAGTATGTTAAAGTCACTTCACAGTGTTTATAGAGGTCATCAAAAAACTTAACAGCTATAAATTTACTCATAACTGTTGAGAAGCTCTAAAGGAAAAAAATAATTACTATAAACAGCAAGGTCTAACAATAAAAAATTGATAAATATCACCTTTTCATAGACAGAAAGCAGTTAGACAAATAAGAGTAACTGAGGGTGTTGTTTAGAATATCTAGTATCTAATTTTCCATCTTTATTTCCTCATATTGACAGAGGATAAAAACTGTTAAAAGAGAAAAGAATGAGAATGGTAACATTAATCAGGGCTCAGAACTTTTTTGTTATCACTTTGCATTTTATATTGGAAAATAAACATGGAAAATTCCATGGCAACAATTAATGTTTGTTATTTTGTATCTTTTTAACAACAGGATGGGCACAGCACTTAAAATAATGTTATTTTTCATGAATATACATAGGTATGAAGATGGTAGAAGAAATGAGCCTCAAAGAAAGTAATCATCGGTTATTGTATTTCTTTCAGAACCATGGTGCTGAAGGGCACTGAAATTTGTGTCAGCACTAAATATGTGGAGTCATCAGACTGTATCAACTATTCAGCAGTGTAAAGGCCTATGGTATTGTCTAGGACACAGTGGGGCACCTGGAAACTGGTGCACTCCACATTATGTGAAGAAACATTGTTTCTGTGTGTATAACAATTCATCTTCAATGGACGAGTGATACAAATCCAGTCTGTATTAATGAGATTTTCCCTTTGAGAAAGTTCAAAATAGATCTAAGAATTCAGATACAGTGTATATTTTATGCCCCCTAACAAGAAAAACGTCGCCTTCATAGCCCACATAGTAAAGAGGCGTGTAAACTGTGTCTGGTCTTACTATAGGAAGTAAAGGTATATGTGTATTGTAGTTCACATAAAATCTACCATTTGACACCTACCTTTTATTTGGCAATGACATATAATTACATTGGTTTAAGATATTTTATGTTAGTTATTGGTTAGTAAGGGGAATTCCACAGTGCAACTATGCCATGTGAAACAAGACCACTGCAACAAGTCATAGTGGACTTTTTCTTTTTGCTATTGTTGTTTCTTGTTTNAGTGTCCAAATGACTATCACAAAAAGAACCTACATTATCCAAACTTAAGTGAATCTAACACAACCTAGAAAATAAAGGTTAGACTTGATGATCTCAGAGATCTTTTCCAATCTAAATGATTCTGTGATTCTGTGATTTTATGATTCTGTGATTCTGTGAAACAGACTATAGGGTGGGTATCCTAGTTTTGGCTTTGCTGAGGGACCTTCTGGCCTGCAGTGTCTTTCAGTTTATACACCTTGTAAATGAAATACTGATGTTGAACTCTTTGCAAAAGATGAAAACAGCTATTGAAGAAGAAAAGATACATAAATGCAAGGTATTATTACTGTTATCTGAACATGTAATTTTTATTTCATATCCTTTGCATCCATGTCATTCTAACTCTAGGACAAATACTATAATTTTGTATATGGAAGCTTTGTGATGACCATATGTATTCTGAAGGAATTGTGATACTCCTTCACGCCCTCATTCTCTTCCTTCTCTTGTCCTATACTGTACATAAACAGCAAGGAACCAGGTAGTAGTTTGACTTTACAGCATAAAATATGTCAGCACAGAATTTTTGTTGAATTTGTGTAATCTTATAGACCCTCAAAAGTCAAAATTACTCTAGATTGCAGCAAGTTTGTACTGCATACGTCTAATTAGGAAGACAGAGCAGCAGTGTTTTCTGAAATAAAAGAGGAAAACATAGAACTGAGAATGCAAACCCCTTCCATTTTTTCATGGTGAAAAGCAACAATGAATGTAAGATAATGCTTCCACTAAGAAATTATGCTTTGTCAAGTGTTTCTACTCAACCATTTATTCTAGCTCTCCAAATTATGGACAAAATCTAGAAAAATTATTCTTAGTGGAATAAGTTATCTGAGTACTTCCTACAATTCGCTTTTTCACTCTTCGCAACCCTTCTTTGACAAGTATACACAGACTGCTTGTTATTCAAATTTCTGGCTCAATAAGAGCTGAAGGTACTGCACAATCCAATGTGACTATGAAACTTCTCTTCCTCTGCATTTATCCTACAGTTTTATAGCACCATGTAACAGGTTGACATTGGCTGGGCACCAAGTACTCAGACAGTCTCTCACCCCTTCCCTTTTACCAATAAGATGACAGCAATTCGTGGGTGTTAAGACAAGGCAGTTTAATACAAGTGAAAAAGATTTGTGTGTGCAGGAAGCAAAGCAAAGGAGAATCTAATCTCTACTTCCCATTCCATGAGGTCATCTCGTGTCCTGAGAAGCAGGGCCCTACGCGTTGGTTGTCCCTTCAGCAGGCAGCCATCAGAGACAACCCCGTGCCCCCACCCCTGCTGTTCTTTTATATCTGAGCTGATGTTGTATAGTCTGGAATATCCCTTTGGTCAGTCTGGGTCACCTGATCTGCTCGTGTCCCCTCTGCCTCTGCCTCACAGCAGTCAAAACAGTGGAGTGTTATCTCCTAGCACTGCTAAGGCTGCTGGGGCTTGGATAGACCCAGTACACACCAGAAGTTAGACAGTAGAATCTTTCATACTTCTATTTCTAGAAAGCACTTACCATACTTTTGGATACTATTAAGTAAGGTAACACAAAGTCCAAACTGAAACTGTCATGAGACTTTTTCCTAGATGTGAACATAATCTTCAGAAATCCCATCCTGAAAACCATTTCTGGAAAAAGAATCCAGCTCAAAGTCAATGAGAATGAGTATTACATACCAGTGGCATGCTGTGTCTTCTTGTTAGAATAAAACGTAAGCAAATCACTAGTACAGTTAACACTGAGATGAATTATTGAAGCAATTTTCTTGGGGACTGAGGACCAGCATTTCCACTACTTTAAATAAAGCAACTGATACGTGCTCTATCTGCTGAAACTTGTCACTTGCATTAAGTAAATAAGTTGAAGGCAAAATAATTGTGTCCTGTTCAACCTCTATCTTTAAAAAATTGTAAAAGAAATCACAAAGGTATATAAAGCAAATGCAAGGTGTTGCCTATGAGAATACTTGTCTAATCAGCTTAAATTATACTATATTCATAGTGTACAGCATCTGTGGCGACAGTAGATATTATTCTATGTTTTTTATGTTCATCTTCACCACTATCTGGCATGCTTTGGTTTTATTAATTATGAAGTGAGGAGCAGTTTATTTTAATATTAGCAATCATTTTACTCTTGACTGCCTCAGCTACCTTTTTTTAACACTAATTTAATATATTTGTCGCAATTTGTGAGGCTGTAAGTACCACATCATTCTGACAGGTCCTTTCAGGTGTAATGGTTTAGATTCAGGCATTTCAGGGAAGCATATTGCACATCCCATTTTATTGACAGTTACAGCATTACCAGCACCACAGCAACGCTGTTTTTGTCTACAAATGCAATCTTCCAAAGTTTTATTATGATCCAGTTTCAGAGTACCTATATAATTAGCATTAATTCTTACATAACACAATTTACACTGTATTATGTGTAATTATCACTGGGTTTCAAGACTGTCCACAACAATGGATTCTGGTGTATCCTGGGAAGTTACTGACTTGAAGACATTGTCTCAGGAATCTTTGTTGTAAGCCATTAGGGCTAAAAGGTGAATGGCAAAATAACATGGTAATATTGGCTTGAAGGGGAAGCAGAATCAAACAATGTAAAGAAATTAGCAGCTGAGCTAAACAAATTATTTATTGAAATAGGTTATTGACTGATAATGATTAGCCATGAGTTTGCTCGTTGCCTTCAGCTGTTCAATAAAAGGATCATAAGAACATCCTTGAATCTACAGTACACTGATGTGTGGCTTCTACTGTATTAAATATTTGTTATTAATTGAATTTACATAAGACAAGTCATATGCTATTTCCACTCTTCTCTGAGAAATGGAGTGTATCAAGGATCTAGTGATAGCTTTCTTATTCTGGGTCAAATTGTGCACCTACACTAGCAACATTTAGAAGAGTCCAGGTGGTATTTCAAAGTCTGCCAACTTGCAGAAGCTCCCAAGAATGTTTTCTGAGTTGGTAAAAGCCCAAGAGCAGCATGTGTTGGCCAAGCTTTCCAGCTGCATCCAGAACTGAAAATGGGAATGGTATAGTAGCTGACTACATCAATTATATATGTTTTGAGAATTCCTCTACCCTGGTAAAATACAGCAAGTGATTTTACTTCTTTTTCCTCAGTTATGCAAAGCAGTAGCATGAGGGCAAGAATCAGAGATAGTCCAATGTTTTTTCTTCTCTCTCCTGATTAGGTGACCCACATCATACAGATAGAAGACTTTTTGTTTGTAAGACAAAAATTAACATTTTGGACTGTTTGCAAAATATTTTGAAAATAGTTTTGAAAGTGACTGCATGTTTTCAGAGCAGATACCCCGGTAGATATTACTATATATGATTATATATATACTTTTCCTATAAAATAATGGTTTTGTGCTACAAAAAGTGTAACTGAAATTGTCGTAGCTGATTTAATTGGTAAGAATGCTTTCCTGTATGTTTTATTTAAATAGACTTTAAAAATTGTTTGCCCTAATTTCCTATCAAAGCAACCATAACATCTTTTCAACTTCAGTGTCCTAAAGCAAAGATATTGTGCAGCACACTACAAAGATTTATTGCAGAATGGTGGTTTAAATTTCTAAATGCAGCACCAAAAAACATCTGCAGGAAAGTCAATATCCAGGCCAGTAACAAACAAAACTATCAAAGGGGTTAAAATTTGATTTTTGCAAAGTATCTTAAAGTTAGGAGGATGGCATATTGCCCATTACTGCTAAAATGTGTTGCCTTCATCCTGTTGGTTTGATGGTTTCATTCCTTTGTGAATCTGGATCTGCAAATAAGTCTTGCAATTTGAAGATAAAGACTCTAGCAAATTTCTGGTCTTTATTTATTGTTTAAAGAATATAAGAAACAGACAGAAACTCCAGAGACAAAAGACTTTTTAAGCATATCATATGGTGAGTAAGGATAATGGCTACAGTTGGACTGTGTTTACATAACTTTATCTTATTGAAAGCTATCAGAATGTCCAGACAGAAGATATAAATATTCTTTCCACAAAATATGGATAATATGAGCACTAGTCTTTCAAACTTGCCCACACTGTAGATGTTATGCTGTGTGAATCTACTTAAGAGAAGCCATCTCTGCACCTATTTTGATTTTCTTTTTATTTCATTTCAGAATTATCCACTGATATCCAAAATATAGTAATTAGTTAAAACAAGATGTTCTTAGAATCACCAAAGGGTCATATGCACTCAGCAAAAAGTCATTGCTAAAATGTTGTTTAGCATTCTTCATCCACAACAGGCTCAGTGCTTCTGAGAATCAACAATTCTGCTAAATAATTTCCCTTAGTATCTGAATTTCTGCTGGTTAGTTCAATCTATGANTGTTTGAGAGAGAAAATAAATGACTAAACCTGTCTATGTCAGTGATGCTTGCTTCTGAATTATTTTAATATTTTATAATTGTAATCTAACATTTAATATTATGTTCTAATACCTTAAAATATTAAAAGTATAGAACAATGTTTCAGATCTGCAAAGGTACATTAAAAATACTGAAATTTCAAGACTGTACCATGTAGTCTTCTCTCTTGATGTGCCAGGAAATTTTTCAACATATCACCACAGAAAGCCATGCTTGCTGTTTCAGATCATCCAGGCAGATTAACAGTTCAGTCATTTGAGAAATCTCTCTTTTTCCCCATTTTATGAGGGAAATTTTTGTCTGCTGTGGATGCCAGTCTTGATGTATCTGCAGGATCTATGCACAGAAATAAGTATTCTCAAGTTACAGTTGGGCCTGCACAGAATGAGTGTGAAATCTGGATAAAAATGACCATCAACATCTTATCAGACCAGAACATCACTCTGAAGAAATGGCAAAAGCCTTTAACTATTAGCATTTGCTATCATATCCTCTACTAATATTTTGCTGTCACAAGTTTAGTTTTATACTGCAGTTAAGAAATGTACTGATAAAACACTGAAAGACTTTTCTCTGTGCACTGGTACTATATTATATCTAATTATGTATCTGATGATATTTCTGTTGATGACTCTGTTATTTACAAAAGAAAAAATAAGTTTCTGTTTAGTTTAATGTAGGCTTTTTGAATGATGTTAAGAGATCTGGGGTTTTTCTCCCTATTTCTCGTAAAATAAAAAAAATACTGTGGAAGTATGTGTTCTTTACATGAAGAACTGTATAACAGTAATTATAAATGCATAAGTGATGCCATTCTTTCTCTCTGTGTTCTTTAAAAAAGAATATATACATTGAGAAATATGAAAGAGGGGAAAAGGAGAGAATAAAGACATACATAGAACAGAGAAAATTTCATTTTCAGAGTTTGTGAAACATGGCTCAGTAGCACTGAAGTGCTTTCCTTATCCAGAAAGAAATCCTTTTAGTTTGGGATGTTCAATGGGGAACAGATATTGGGAAAGGTCATTGACAGGTATATTGTAAAGCAAAAATACCAATTCAGGCTACCTATTTTATATCTCTTTCACCAATTTCTAATATGCTCAAATTTAGTCTTTTCATTGTCAAGGGACAATGGTATGAACATGGGTTAGAGCCCCTTTCTGTAGCCATCTGGACATAGTCACATTTTTTTAATGGAATCAATATTTGCAGAAAAGTGCATAAATTGCTGAGCAGTAAAATGACTTTTCCAGTGTCCCTTTTGTTGCCTGTCTTTTTCTCAGTCTGAGGAGCACTCACTCTTATTGACAAGAGTTTTTCTGTATGTTTGCTAACATAATAAAAACTTCAGCTCATGATTTGGCTAAAATATTTTTTATATCTTGTTTCCATATATAAAAGGTAAAATTTGTATGATTGACTGTGTATATTCACTTCCTGGTCCACTCATTATATAAATGCATATATGTAGAAAACCATCAGAAGAGATCCTTACTTTTGAAAAGACACCCCAAGACACCATAGGAAAACAACTCAAGACACATGAGGTCCACCTTACATTGACAGTAACTTCAGTAGCTAAGCATTCAGGAACACTGTCGAAAATCAGTCCTTCCAGGACATATGATCTACCTACTGCCTGAGTGAACCTTCCCAAGAAAAATCTAGAGCCTTACTCAGAGCAAACATTGCTCCATTTAAAGATAAAAAAAGACAACTGCAATTTATTTCTACCAAAAAAAAAGGGGCAAGATACAAGGATTTTTCTAGCTCAGTGATTTTGCTTGCCTTAAACTGTCATGAAACACATTACAAGACCTGTTGTGATAAAATTAGTTTGGTATGTAAAGAAAATAGTAGTTAATGCAATGTGTTATTTAGATGTTCAAAAATTTTTGGTAGGGAATTATTACAGATGGTAGGAGACGTGAGCTGATACCTAAAGCATGGGTATGTATAAGTAACTTACTAGCAACTCACAGACAATAGCAATAACTAAATGGTTTTCATCTTCAGAAAAAGTTAAATGTAGTGTGGTCCATGGTAACTAAACAGGCACAATTGTAAGGTTTCTTAATGTTAAACTACTTTCCTAAAACAGAGATATTAACTGTGAAAATTTGCAGATGACTATGGTCTATACTTTTAAGCAAGACTCTTTCCCAGACCAAAAATATCTGAATCCCTTCTGCTTCTTCCGCATTTTTTTAAAGAGCATGTATACAGTATTGAGCATATTGAATATTCATAGACTTTTTAGGTCACAAGAGACCATTGTGGCCTTACTGCAATCAATGGGACTTTTGACACCGGATTTCAGAGAAACACAATTTTAGCTTAATGTATTTTATCCCTTCTGTTTTGAAGGCTGGTCATACAGGTGGCACTTTAAGTATGTGGATTTTGCTGTGGCAGTTCATATGTAGAAAACATAAATCTCCTTTTTTTTTAAGTGTTTTGTAGTTTCAGAGTTTAAGCCTAAGTAGAAAAAAGATTGAATTTCATTAATAAAGTTATGTTTCATTATCATTTCTTACTACCTCTTCTATTTAGTAGATAGATTTGTGTTGTCCTGTGAAAGTTCACTCTAGTAAATTATACAATAAGACTATCTACTATAGGAAAATATTGGATCAAGCACCCATGACAAATTGCTGATTTTTTTTCATATGCTTATATAGTAAATGTCTACAGTCAAATGATCTATGTGAAAACAAATCAGCATACCAATCTCAGTCTCTACAAAACTCAGTCTCTACAAAAAATAGGCTGCTTCTTTTTCAGCTGCATGGTAGATAAAGAAGGATCTACTAGGAGAGTGAACCAATATCCGTCATATCACAACACACTAGAATAGTCAAAAAATACTAATCAAGGAAATAAAAAATAAGAATAGAACCAGGAAATAGAGCTGAATTTCTTAACTTACAGCATGAAGTAACACACAGTAGTAGCACAGTTAGTTTGTTTTGAGGTCTTGTTCTGAGGGAGAAAGGGACAGAATCAAAAGCACAAATTTTTTTTTATAGTGATAGCATGGCTCTGATTAATAGACTTGCAATAACATTTACCTTTCATTTGGATGAATAAAATTCCATAAGTCATAATATTCCTGAAAGTACCTTCAATACATAAAAGAAATTAAAACCCAAATAATTACTAATTTGAGTTTTTTGGGTCCAGCTTGTCCAAAGATAAATCAATCGAATTCATTTGTTTTCTTCACAGGGAGCAATTGGATAGCTTAGGTGTCTGGCAGGGAAGTCACTTTACAAAATTCATTCCCATGTTGATACATTCACATTACATAACTGTAGCAGCATTGTGATGCAACAGGTAAAAATGTGTTTTGTGACCACATGCAAAGGCCAAAAGTCACAAAAAGTCCATGGACCATAAAGACTTCAGATCTTCAGAATATGATCTTCAGAAGACACAACTACTCCTGCTCCTAACTAATTCTTCCTCTTCTTGTGTTTGAACTTGGCTGAATGTCAGGTGGACACCAAGCTGCTCTATCACCCTCAACTGGAGATATGACAAAAAGTTTATGATTGAGTTAAGGAGAGGGAAAGGTCACTCATCAACCACCATTGCAAGCAAAACAGACTCACTTGACTCATGAATTAATATCATTTATTGCCAATCAAAAGCCAGAGTAGGATAATAAGAAATATAAATACACCTTACAACACCTTTTCCCCACCATTCCCTTCTTTCCAGACTCAAATTCACGCCCAATTTTATGTATCTTCTTCACACTAAGTGGCACAGGGGGTACAGGGAATGGTGGTTGCAGTCGGTTCATCACACTTTGTCTCTGCAGCTCGTTCCTTCTCATGGTCTCCCCCAGCTCCAGCCTGGGGTCCCACTCACAGCAGACAGTCTTCCTTCTACTTCAACATGGGCTGCAGTTTGTCACAAACTGTTCCAGCATGGTTCACTTCCACAACATGTAGTCCTTCTGGAAAGGATTTCTCCAGCATGAGACCAAACCACGGAGTTACAAGTCCTGTCAGTAAACCTGCTCCAGCACAGGCTCATCATTCCTTGGGGTCACAGGCCCTGCCAGGAATCTGCTCCTGCATCTGCTTCCCGCAGGGTCACAGAATCCTTTGGACATTCACTGCTTCTGCTGTGGATATGTGCTTCACTATAGACCTTCACAGACTGCAGTGGAACAGCCTTCCTCAACCTAATATTCACCAGAGGCTGCAGGAGAATCTATGTTCCAGCACCTGGAGCAATTTATCACCCTCCTTCTTCACTGATCTTGGTGTCTGTAGGACTGTTTCTCTCATATTCTCACTCCTCTCTCCTGGCTGCTGTTGTGAAGCAGGTTTTGCCCCTCCTTCTACCCATTAACAAAAAGGTGCCACCAATGTGACTGGATGGCTCAGCTGTAGCCAGAGGCAGGTCTTTCTTGGAGTTGGTTGGGACTGGGTCTGCTGACCATGAGGGAAGCTTCTGGCATCTTCTCGTAGAGGCCACCCCTGCAGTCCTTCCTAACAAAACCTTGTCAGGCAAACCCAACGTCCTTGACAAACATTGCCTCTTGTGGCTTACACCCACCCAGAATGTTCCTCCAAAGATCATTTTCCAAGCCTTTAACCTTGGAAGTGACACATTTCTCTTTCAGTCTTCTACTGTTCCCTTTTTTCTATCCTATGAATTGCAGAACAAACCCTAACACTCAAAAAGTTGTTGAAGCAAGTATGTTTATTGATGATGTCGTGGGACACAGGGGATTTCTCCTCCTAATATATCCACAGACTGTCACTTAACCTATTCCTTATATGCTATAAAATCATACATATTTATCATGCAATAGTACACAAACATTAATTTTCTGGGAATAGGGGTGGTTTATGTAAATCATTTCCAGAAATTCATTAACATAAGTCTCCTCCCAATTTCCGCCCAGGGTCCACCCAAGGTCTGCCTCTGGGGGTCCCTAGTGGTCTTTCTGAGGCTGAAGTAAGATGTCTTCATCATCGTGTCCTGATGCCCCTGTCCTGTTTTTTGGTGCCAACTTCCTTCTTCTCTTTGCTTCACCAACTCTGAGTCACCATGTTCCTAGAAAGATACTCCTGTTCTTCTGATACAGTACAATGGTTACAGACAGTTAATATTTAACTTGTTAGGGAAAGCACAAAAGGCTGGTTAACTCTTATTTCTCCTAAACACCTATCAACTGGACGTTTATTGTCTTCTATCTCTATGTTTTTTCTTTATATTTGGATATTATCCGGTCCAATAGGGTCTTGTCCTTACTACAGCCAATGCCGCACACACAATTGTAATACAACAGCGTTACAAGTGTACATTTGTCAAAAAAAATCATTCCAATGAGACATATTTTTCTAGATTTTTAAAAAGCCAGAAGGAGATATCTATGTTTGCCATGGAAATACAAGGTTGAAATGATCTAGTAAATCAATACTGTTGTGAAGGACTGTACCTTTCCCCTCATGTCAGAAGCTTGAGTTACTGTGAAAAACATACAGCAGTCATACACGAATTATTAGAATTGTTACTAGTGCCCTGTGGCGGTGTATATTATAAGTTTATATATCCATTTGTATTTCATTTTATGTACAGTTCTGTTATCCCCAGTTATCCCCTCTTAGCCTTGATTGTAAATGGACTGCCCTGGTCTTCCCCTTCCCTTGATCCCACTTAGTTCCCTCCACCAGGGTCTTCCCCCGCCCACAATCTCCCCGCCTTCGGGTCCCTCTGCCCCAATCCCAAATATGTACCCTGACCCCTCCCCTTCTTCCAGAACCTTCCCTGTCTCTCCAAGTTACTCGGTCCCTGGTTGGTTTGAGTACAAGGCCTTAGGCTTCTTCTCATGCCAAGCATCCCTAAACCCCACTCCTTCCCTCCCCTTCCCTGGTTGGTCCTTTCCCCATTTCCACCCCCTGTTTATGCCCCCTACTTAAACCCATGTTTGAGACCAACCTGGGCTCTCGTGGGTTGGTTCTTCTAGAGGCATAGACCTCTAATAAAGGTTCCTTGTTACACCACCCACGAGGGTCATCTTTTGTCCTCTTCATTGAGCAGCTAGTTTGCCGGTCCTCCTGCAGGGACTCCGGCTAGGGTCTGGTGAACTGCCCTCACTGAAGAAGCTCCTTGCGGGGCATGAGGCAGGGCGTACCGCCTGGTTGGAAGCCCCTGAGTCGCTGGGTGTCCCGAGCCCTTCCTTGAAGGGCCGATTGGCCGCCTGGTGCCCAAACCTGCCCAAAGCCCCTTCGGGTGGCTGCAAGCTAGCCAGGGCTTTTTCGGGGTACAGCCATCTGAGTGGGCACTGCGGCAGTGCCCATTAACAATTACACTATAGATGATGACTACTACTCTTGCTAAGCAGATTTAGATAAATAAATGTAAGGAGCAATAGCAAAGCATGCTGAAAGATGCCGCTTTTTACCTGTTCTGAGGACAGAAACTGCAAACATACCTCTGTCCTGCATAGCCAATTGGGAAGAGAAACACTTGTTCCACCATGCATTAGTATGATGTAGGACCTTCTTTCTTCAGTTTTGTATGCTTCCAGTTTGGATGCTTCAGTGTTAAATTGCCAGCTTTGTGCTGAAAGCAACTGACCAGCAAAGAAAAAATTCTGTTTACAGTTTAGCAGCATTGTGTCAAAGTTGCTCAGTTTTACACCTGAAGAACTCCTTCACCACATCCTTGACGTCAAAGGTGCATTGTCTGTGATGAAGAGACTCAATAGAATCAGCATAGAAGGGGAAGAGATAAGGCTGCCCCTAGTAGGACATCCCTAGTGACCACTTTGATAGTCTGGGAAGACTTTCAAGTGAGCAAAAAGCATAAGCTACAAGTTAGATCTGTTCCTCTCTGTTCACCAGTAAAAGTCAGTGTCATGGAAGATTTGAATAGTTACAGGGCTCCTTTTAAATTTCTGTCTTTGTCCAAAATCTGTCAGATGACCTCCAGAAGTGCTTTACAAACTATGTTTACGTATGTGTAGTCTGTGACCTATATGGATGGAAGAACAAATAAGGTATTCTAATGAGAATTTGTTTCTAAGTCATTTGTAGCATCCTGCAGCAACCAAAAGGGAGTCATGCTTGTTACACAACAGGCTGTGGTGAGTCAAAGAGTGGGAGAGAAATATGAAATGTAGAAATCCAACCCAAGATCTGAGACATCTGTGGATCCATTGCATGCAACTCTAAAAAGTGTCCGTTGCAGTGCGTGTTCTGAGTTTATTTCTATGTTGTATATTTCTATAATATATGGTTCTATTACCCCCATATTGGGCTGTTCTGTTACCCCCTGTTTCATACCCAGTTGGTTTATCCCAAAGCTTGTATCCCCTATCCTTACCCCTCCCACCTATCCCCAAATATGTAACCCAAACCCCTCCCATCCCCAGAACATTCCATGTACACGGTTGGCTATTGGTTTGAGTTGCAGGCCCCTGGCTTCAAGAGGTGTGACCCCGCCCTAAACCACTCCTACCCCTCTCTTCCATTGGTTGTTCCCTTTCCCCTCCCAGAAATTCAAACCCCCTTTATAAGTTCATGCACAGGAAGTGCTCCTGGTTTTTTTGGTTGTATTTCCTTGGGAATAGGAGCTCTCTGAAGCCACAATGGTGGCAGAGAGCAAATAAACCCAAACTGCTTCAACTACAAAAGTCGCCTGTTACCTTTTGCTTGTCGTAGCTGCACGCCCTGGCAGAGTCAAGCAAGGCTGGATCTAGCCTGCTTACTCTGAAGGCAATCCCTAGTTAGACTCCTTGGAAAAGGAGCTTTGTGGGGCTTCACCCCACTCATCTACTGCGGTGCTCTGGTCGGTGCTTTTGAGCCAGCTGGGGTAAAAACAGGATTAGCACTGGGCCAGGGACTTCAGCAAGTGTCAACAGCACAGACATTGCAATGACTGCAACACCATACACACTAATCATTACTGAGCTGAAAGGGTTTTTTTCTTTCCAATCTCTGTTCACACAAGTGCAAGATCACAGACATTGAGCTATTTTGCATCCTGCAGAGCAGAACAGTGATATTCTTACATTTACTTTTTAAAATGGATCTACTTATTAAGTGAAGTGGGAAAACATTAAATTGTTAAAGTACATGATACTCTCTGTTATATTTTCATTTTTTTTGAGAGGTAAAAAGGAGTTCATGTTATCACGAAATCACATGATTTTGTTCCTTTTGCCCTGCATTAAAATCATTATCATCCACTTATGACATCACTCATTTGCTGTGGACATAATTGCTAAAAATATGACGAATCTTTACAAACAAGTAAACAGCCAGGAAAAACATAAGCGAGAAGTTTATCCATATATCATTCTTGTCATTATTGATGTCGTCTTCATAACACATCCTTTCCCATGTGCCATCAGTGGATTTTAAATGCTTACTCTAATATCATCAATCTATCCACATTTTCATGTGGAAAGGAAAAATTTTAAGGAAGCGGGAGAGGCAAGAATGACTCCAAAAAAGATCATCAGGTTACTGCATTTTTGCTAATTTTTCCATGTCTTTTAAGCCTCAGCTAGATTACTATTATCCAAGGATAGAACTAGGACAAAGATAAGTTGTTTCTAAATATAATTATATAGAACCTTTCTTCCTAAAGCTAAAAATAAACTGTTCTAGAAGCATACTTTGGCATTTGAATCAGCCTCACTAGTTGTATTTTTTTTTAACCGTGTGGACATCTTGCTATGTTTCATCTTGGCAGAAAGCTTTAGGGGGGAAATAGTAATGAGGAATTGAAAGAAAACAGAGCAAAATAAAGTGGGGGGAAAAAAAGAGAAAATAAAGCAATATTTTGGCACTCAAAACATGATGTACTGTAGGCAGAAGAGAGAACACATAAAAAGCCATGTCAGATATAGGTTATTTATAAGGGAATTTTTGAATAGTGAGCTTGGAGACACAGCGTATTTTCTTTATCTTTGTGTCACTTTGGTTGCCTGGCTATTGTATGTGCTGTGAAACAGTCATGGGGTAATCTGCAATTAGGAGAGATCTTGTTTTGACTGTAGGGGTGCCAAAGAACGAAAAATAAATAGGATTGAAAGATTGAAATAAAGACTTTTTTTTAATAAATCACAATAATAAGCCTTAATAGTTACTTCTGGGGTGGGGCTGTTTATTTGTTTTGTCTCTAAGCAAGTAGGATATGTTTTCATATGTGTCAGTTTAGCAAAACAAAGCAATCTGAAAGAATACAATCACCCCAAAATTATCCACTTGTTTGATTTTGCTTCTGTTGAAACTGGTATTGTTTGTGGTTAGTCTAATGTCCATTTTTTTTTTAGAAAACCAAGACATGTGAAAAAAGTTACACTCTGAATCTTGCAATGCCAAATTTTTGAAATGCAGTGTTCTGATCATATCACAATGATATTCAGAAAATCCACAAGATGACTTCTCTGTTAATGTTTCATCTAGGTCAGCTTATATCAAAACAGAGGAAAAACACACACATTCTACTGATATGATTGCATTAAACTTCCATGTATATCGAGAATTCAGTTCTAATCTCATCAACAAGACAATTTAAGAAAGAAATGTAGAAACAAGAGAAAAAACTCAAACAAAACCCACAAAAAACCAAAAAAAAACCCGAAAAAAACCCAACCAACTAAACAAACAAACAAATAAACAAAAAAACAAAACAAAACAAAAACACCCAAAAAACCCCAACCAACCAACCAAACAAAACCCACAGAACACCAAATCCAAAACACCTAGGGTGGCCACAAATTTTCTTTCAATTTTATAAAATTAAATCTACTCAACTTCTCTATTCCTAAAAATTTTTAATTCTTTTAGTGAACCCTAGCATTTACTGCCTCAGATTAGCTTTTCTACAGTGTAATCTTACCTTTTCCCAACACAGTCATAATTTAGCAAGTAAAATATTTGTTATTATTCTCTGAAAAATAAGGAAAATATATTTTACTTCCCGTTAAAAACATTTTTTCTGAGGGAAAACTAAAAGCCTCATGAATCACCTGAGAATTAATTGAAGAATTCTGGTTACAGATGAGGGAATATGACTGTAGTGGAGCTTATTAAAATATTTTCTAAAATCCCAACATTTTTTGTACAGAGGATTTTGTGCTAATAGCCTCACTTGTGAAAATTTTACAATTTTCTGGTATTAGACTATTCCAAAAAGTACTGTTCAGCAAAATATAAGGATATTCTAATTTAACAGGACATTATGTATTAGAAGTATTAACTCTGTCCATTAAACACAGTGGTGACATGGTATAATTCAAGAATTATTTTCTATAAACCCTGGGGCCTAAAGAATTTGTAATGGGGAAGTATTTGAAATATTTAAGTACTTAAGTAGAGGAGGATGACTGGTAAGATGTGCTGGAGTATTACCTTTTTGTTTGTACAAAAATACTTTTTATTTATGAGTGAATACTAGACTGCCAAACCTAAGTGAAAAAAGATAGGAATAGCTGACTACCTTTAGAAATTCCCTACTGATTGGTTACCCATCCCCAACAATCTCTGAGAAAAGTATTGAGTTTTAAAACCAAATGTTTCTTTAAGAAATTAAAAATAAAATGAAGAGAGTTTAAATTAATAGATTATTCATATTAAAAAATTACATTTTACCTACAGATAATAATGTATATTAAAAAGGTGTCTTTTGCAGAGGGTGGTTCATGAATAAAATGACAGATCATTTCACAAATATAGAAAGTAAACACATGTTAACCAAAAACACAAATTAAAATTTTTATCCCTTTAGACTCAGTAAGTGTTGGATTTAATAGGTTTGAATGTTAGTGAGATCTGGGCACTGAATTCATCCCAGTCTTCCAGTGCCTTGGCAATGTGCAGCACAGATTCCTTGTCAAGATCCATAACAGATACATATGTAAAGGTATTGTGTTTCAAGATAAGTTAAAAAAAAATACTTGACTGAAGGAAACAGGATTATTTACCAAACCTAACCAAATCCCAGCTGGCTCCCTATGCACAGGACAATAAAAGAGGCTTCTTGAAGACCCCATTTTAAAGGATGAGTTTCTTCTTCTTTTCGCTATCTCTTTTCTTTGGTTCTGCAAGGAGAAGAGAAGCACACCTCAACTAGAATTAAGTATCCTCTGATTTGCCCTTCTGTGCACTTGGAAACTTCTTAGACTATAATATGAGCATGTATAATTGCCTTTTTCAGCGTACCAAAATGTATATAATTAAATAATCTTTCACTAATTAATAGTTAATATGCCTAAGGAAAACATGGGAAATACTTGGAAGCAGTTTTCCTCTCGTTGAACAATATGTTTGCTTTGGCTAAATCATCATTAACACCAACAAATTAGCTCTTTGTTTAGTGTTGCTTTGCAATTTAAAACAAAGCAACTAATTTATCTACCCAACAAAAAAACATCAGGTTAAATGGAAGAGAGAAAGGGCATTTTGATTTCCTTGAAATTTTACATACTCAGCTTCTTCTGCTAAGAAATCTCCAAGTTTAAAAAAGACAGACCTGGGTTAAGTTTATTGCTTATCGAGAATCTGCTTTGTGTTGAAAAAGCCTTCAGTGAAATAATTCACTTTGTGCTACTTACACGAAAGATGAACTGAAAGTTGCAAGATCTGGTGCACAGCCTCATGAAGGGAAAGTCCTGCTTGTCAAACCTGATTTCCTTCTACATGATGGTAACCCACCTAATTAATCTAGGAAAGACAGTGGATATAATCTTTTTGGACTTCAGTAAAGCTTTTGATACTGTCTCTCACAGTATCCTTCTGGACAAAATGTCCAGCACACAGCTGGATAAACACGTCATGTGACGGGTGAGCAACTGACTCAAGGATTGGTGACAAAGTGTTATAGTGAAGGGGGCCACATCAGGCTGGTGACCTGTCACGGTAGGGTTCCCAAGCCTCTCTTTTCAGCCAGTTTTCTTCAACATCTTCATTAATTACTTGAATGCAGGACTGTAAGGGATACTACGTAAGTCTGCAGATGACACTAAATTGGGAGGAGCTGTTCACTCATTTGAGGGCAGAAAGAACCTATAGAGAGAACTTGACAAGTTTGAGAGATGGACAATCATCAGCTATAGGAAGTTTACAAGGACAAGTGCTAGACTCTGTACCTGGGATGGGGCAAACCTGATTGTGTGTATAGACTAGGGTATTAAAGGCTGGAGAGCATTCCTGTGGAAAGGGATCTGGGGGTCAGGGTCAATGGCAGGTTGAATACGAGTCAGCAGTGCCCTGACAGCCAGAGGAGCCAACTGTGTCCTGGGGGGCATCAGGCAAAGCATCGCCAGCCACTCAAGGGAGGGGCTTTATCTTCTCTGCTCTGCGCTGGTGGGGTCTCACCTGGAATATTGTGTGTAGTTTTGGGTGCCACAATATAAAAAGACATTATGATATGGTTAAGCATCCAAAGGAGGGCCACAAAGAAGGTGAAGGCTCTAGAGGGGAAGCCTTATGAGGAGTGTCTGACGTTATTTTGTTTGTTCAGTCTGAAGAAGAGGAGACTGAGGGGAGACCTGATCACAGTCTACAACATCCTGACCAGGGAAAGTAGAGGGGGAGGTACCAATCTCTTCACTCTGGTGACCAGTGACGGGACCTGGGGAAATGGCATGAAGCTGAGTCTGGTGAAGGTTTAGTGTAGATATTAAGAAAAGAATTTTCACCTAGGCAGTGTTTGAGCATCAGAACAGGCTCCCCAGGGAAGTGGTCACAGCACCAAACCTGCCAGAATTCAAGAAGCATTTGGGCAATATTCCAAGACATGCGATGTGATTCTTGGGAATGGTCCTGTGCAGGGCCAGGAGTTGGATTCATTGATCCTGATGAGTTCTGTCCAACTCAGCATATTCTTTGATTCTATGATTCTGCCTTGAGTCATAGAAAGCTGAGAAAAGCCAATATTTTCAGAAGTCTTCCACTTCCAGGCCTGAATCCAGGCTTTTGAATGACCACAGCTAGCATTCCAACTGCTAATGGTGCATGGAAACATATTATAATGCCAGCACAAACTCTGGAATTGTAAAAGAGTACCAGAAATGGTGAGAGTGGTATTAATGTGTGAAAATTACCTCCCTCCTGCTGAGCAGATCTCCACAGTCCTGCTAAGAGAAAAGTCTAGTGAAACCTGTTTGAGAGAGAGTCAATTGACTGGTGTACCACCTTCCCCTTGGACAAGCTCTGCACATGCCATAGGAACGTGCATGACGAATTTGCCAGATCTCTTCTAAAAATTTTTGTATCAGTAGGATGATGCTGCATTTTAGGGTGTCAAGATGCCTTGACCAGATTTTCAAAGTTTCTGGGAAGCTGACAGCTCTCACCAAGGACAGCAGTGCTGAGAACATCTGGAAATCTTCCCTTTTCATTTAAGTGCTGAAAAGGGCTTCCTTCTGAAGCCCTTAACTAGAGACACTAGGATTAACAGTGTTCACTGCAGTAATTGCTACCTCATCCATGACAGTTATGTGTGAAAATGAGGCAAAGTTTGTAAAGAAAAACATTGTTTTTATTAAAACTACAAGTGTGGTGGGTGAAAGAAAGATTTCAAGATAATAATCCTTCAAGTCTCTCTATTTACTCAGGAATACACTTGCTGAAGCATTAAAAAGGTGGTCAACTAGAAAACAATGTTCAATTTAAAACATATAGTTTACATATTCAGAAGAAAATTCTTGTTATAAATCCTTCAGAAAGTACTACACATGATGGGAGCGTGGGAAAATAAAGAGGAAGAAAACTAAACAAACCTAAGGCAAAATTTTTGAGTAATGGACAAAAAGCTAAAGTTTTCAAACCTCTGTAAAAAAGTTCCATGGTTTTATTCTTGGCTTCCTGTCACGATCCACTAATGTAAGCAGGAATCGTGATGGTTTCGTTTGATCTCAAAGTGCAAAAGACACAAGGGGTTTCAGTTTTAATCAAAACAGGTACACTTTATTAAGTAGTACCACAACACAAGTAGTACCACAACACAAGAATGCGATAGAAGAGAGGGAGAGATATAAAGAAAACAAGGGATAGAAAGAAAAAGAAGGAAAGGGGGGACAATAGCTACCAACAGACGAGATGAGTCCTCGTGGTCCTCTGCGGCCAATAGATCATCTTCATCCGTGGGGGAGATCTCCGATTTTAGCTAACTTTGTAAGTCTCTTTATAGTCTTTTTGAAAGCGGGGGGCAGCCTGCCAAGAGGTGGTGAAGCCATGGAACACAGGTACAGAACAGGCTCTGCTCTCCTTTGGAGCAAGACGCAGCCACCGCTCCCTGCAAATTGGTTGTTCCATAGGAATGCTTTGTTGTATTGTTACCAGTTCTGGTCCAGCAGGCACACACTCGCAGACAGCACTTGGCAAACATCCGCCTCGGCTAGGCCAGATCAGAACCCCTGTGTTTGAGTTTTCAGGGTTTTTAGGGTCCCAGTCTCTCAGTCTCTGTCCCATCCTTGACGACGGTTGTGAGGCAAAACGACAGGTCTTCGGACCGTCCCTCACACTTCCTTAGGAAATCGGAAAATACTACACAACAATTTCTTGCTCATCAGAAACCATCAGTAGTAAACTGCATCACAGGCATGAGCCAAGAGTTTTATTTGCTTCAGTTACAGCTCCTTGATGTTCTTTACGTCAGTTTAAGATGCTATCTATGTAAAAAAAAAACAAGCAACCAAAAATTGCGTGTGGTCACAATAAACAAAACAACAGGCAATATTATAAAATGAGGTTTGGTGCCAGGTGACACATAACCATCTTGATCTTATTATTCCCAAAGTTGTGACAGTGGAAATGGGCCTATCCTTTCTTGTGGCAGATATTAACTCCGATAGACTAGTCTTTAAATTAGAGGAAAAGTGCAGTGGAGTAGTCTTCTAGTAGCTTTCAGTATTATTATGTTATATTGCAGCTAAAGCAGTACCCGCAGGAATCTTAATATAAGATGAAAGCTGAGTGGCAGCAAGTCTATTAAGGAAGAAAGAAACAAGGATAGACTTGCATCACTAGCTGCTTAGCAGAGTAAGGAATTGCACTCAGGGGGCTTGTTTTAAGCAACTTCCCCCACTTAATGCATTATTTAGCTTATTTTCCTATGTAACTTGCACAGAGGTTATCTGTATTGATCAACAGACAAATGATCACTGTACAAGATGATCCCTGTAGTAGATAGATCATTTCACCATCTAGAGTGGTACAATTTCAGTTGTTAGTTATGCTATTTTTTTTTTAATTTTTTTACCACAATGACATGTAATGACTTTTAACAATGTGTGGCAGCATAGGAAAACTAGAACTAGTAATAATACAAATCAATAAACTTGACTTACAAATATCTCATGTCTGGTGGTATAATATGTTATCAGCTTACTGCCAGCTTGTTTCTGAGATTACAAATTGTGTATTCTAACCAAACAGGTGGATATTACAGCATTTTTATATCCCTTTGCGAGCATATATTTAAAAAAAAAGGAATCTTGTTGAAAATAAGTCTGCTTGAGGCAAACTATATTGTGACATATAATTATAGAGAGCTCAGCAATATAACTTTCACATAGATCAATACTTTCAGATTCCCATCACAATTCCCTCTTTGTGTTTGCAGATATAAATGAAGTTTTCATGTTGAATTAGTTCAGCTAGGGTAGAATGTCTCACGTCAAGATTTCAACAAAGTGGTTGAGTTTATTCAATGTGCAAAAATCTGAAGAATAAGAGAAAAAAAATGGCAGGGGGGAAGGAGAGAGTCACTTAGCTATTTAGTCACATTGTGGAATTAAACAAAAACACAAAATGCTTTGTAAGACCAAAATTCTGTCATTTTTGTAAGCAAATATTTTGGGGCTCATTTTATCTTTTTTTTCAAATAATACTTCTGGTAAAGGTATCCATTCTGTTCAGCAGGTCTTTGTCTTTGATGTTACCCCACTGTTCTTAGCTTTACTTTCCTGAAAGAAATAGTTAGCTTTTAAAAATTAACCACATAGCAAGGTGTTTATGTAAAACCATTCCAGGTACAAAGTCACATCTTTAAAAGTGTAATGCAGTCTTGTTTACTGTTATATAGCACTCAGTCTGTGCTGGATGTAACGTCCCAGAGTAACCATCTGGGAGAACATTCTTACCTCCTTGACTTATTTGGCTCCATAACTCGTAGTTTGGTGGTGCCATTAAAAATAGAACTTGTGCTGACTGCTATGACAAAGTTGTATCTGAAATAGATTAGGTTTTTTTACATTGTACTAATGGCAACCACAGGGTAACCGTACAATAACATTTAGTACATATTTCTTCAAAATTACTTCCACATCATGTGTGTTGTTAACAAATATGACATGACCCACTAAACCTAATAGTGTTCCATATCAACAAACCTGTTGAAGTTTTACATAGTGTTATTATAGAGTTTGGTACCATTACCTTTAATTTTCATCTTTTTTAAACATTTTAAAAAAAATATTTCTTTTCAAACAATCTGGTTTTACTATGGGTTGTCATGCTTTAAAAAGAGATGTCTTTATCACATAAATCATGATTGCTTTAATATATATACAGAAGCTATCTCATCTTTTCTACTTCATGTGATCATCCTCCTTTCTTCATTTAGATTACTCCAGTATTACTTTTCAACCAGTTTCATCTACATTTACAATGCAGAGGTGTTTGAGGACAAAATAGAGCTTCCCCTTGAAAATTTACCTGAAATAGCACAGGTATGACATACAATAGGGGAAATCTAAATTTGAAGCATAAGGGACTGGGCTGAAAAAAAAAAAAAAAAAGAAATTAACTGTAATCTAAAACAATTATTTTTCTAACTTTAATGCCATATATCTCAAGAAAACCCAACAAGGAGAAGAAAGAGAACTCATGCTGCAAATCTTTATGCTGCATACGAGAATGCTCCAGTAAATAGTTTGTAAGAGAAAAGTCCAACAGATATTTAACAGCTTTTGTACTGACCAACTCTACTTCACAGGAAGAGGTGGTCTTCTGAAGTCATTACCTTGTAATAAATATTAATTGCACACAACTTTATTTGCTATAATTCATATCTCTTTAAGAAATTAACAATATTGCAATTTCTGCTCTTAAGCGAAATGCACAGCCTTTGAATTTCAAAAGTAACAAACTCAAGAACTGTTGCATGTATTATGCACTGTAATGTGTGTTGGTAAAATGAAGAGAAATTATCAGACACCTAATCAACAATTAGTCTGCAAAATTCTTTCTCAATCCCTCTTAGTATGTTTGGGGGTTTTAATATGCACATTTCTTGTTAGATCACCAGGTTGTCACATCAGTCCTAAGGAATATTTCTTACATATGAATTTTCAAATAGCTTCCTATCCATGAATAATCATTTGATGATCTTTAACTTCATTTAGGGTCTGTGAAAGGGTGTCATGGTTTAACCCCAACTGGCAACTAAGCCCCACATGGATGACTGCTTAGTCCCTCCACCTGGTGGGATGGAGGAGAGTATCAGAAGGGTAAAATTGAGAAACTCACGTGTAGAGATAGATGGTTTCAGAGATAAAGCAAAAGCCACACATGCAAGCAAAAGTAAGCAAGGGATTCATTCATCCATTCCCCTTCACTCACCTCAGGTAGGTGTTCAGCCATCCCAAGGAGAGCAGTGCTGCATCATATGTAGTGCCTTGGGAGGACAAATGACATAATTTTAAATGTTTCCCCTTCCTGCCCCAGCTTTACATGGTGAGCATCATATCATATGATCTGGAATATCTCTGTAGTCAGCTGGGGACACCTGCCCTGGCTGTGTCCCCTCCCAACTCCTCGTGCACCCCCAACCTGCTCACTGGTGGGGGTGAGGGACAAAAAAGGCCTTGATTCTTTGTACACCTTGTTCAGCAATGAAAAATAGATTTCTGTCTCATCACCATTGCTTTCAGAACAAAACATAGCTCCATACTAGCTACTGTAAAGAAAAGTATCCCAGCCAAAAACAATCACAAAGGGACAGACTGACAGCAAAGGGATTTGCAAGCTTACATTTACATGCCAACAGGTACAGCACGAGCAGTATTATGAGCTTCCCCAAGCTCATCTCTGGAAGTGTACCACAAAGGAATAGTGTGTCTTAAAAACTTGGACTTTTTTTCACCATGTGTACCATACAGCAGGTTGGCTAACTCCAGTATTTGATGTTAGTTAGAGCTTACAAAGGTAATTATTAATTTTTAAGGCAAGAAAGGTAATCTTAATTTCTAAGAAATCTAATTATTTCCTCCAAACATTTATACACTGACTGAAAGTAGAGACTCTAAAATTAGAATGAAACAATGGTCAATTTCATTTCAAAATGTTTTAATTAAGCTGACAATAATTGTTTTCCACAGAATGGTCCACCAGTTCTGCTGTGCCGATGACTCATTATTTAAGAATATGGTACACAGAGCAGAAAGCACTCAGGGGAACAACAAAGTTTCACTCTACATTATTTTAGTTGGATTCATGGCTGCTGTTATAATAAGTCAGAACTGAATTCAAATATGAGTCTGCAGCACTGAAACTATAAACTGTTGCCTCCTAGAAAAAAAATCCCAGAGAAATGCCATTTATTGCTATCTTCACATTCGAATATGCTGTGGAGCAGCAGTTGATAGTGGCAACATCCCAAGGCAACCAAGTATCCAGGAAGTATGTCAGTGCAGCAGATAAGATGTTTGCATGATGATCAGACACTGAAGAACAAGTGTTATGTTTGCAAATTTTACATGTAGGAAATAGTAGTTTGGGGGACTGTTAGCTGCTGTGAAGCTCAGCAGTCCCACAGAATATCTTGCTCATTCTACCCCAGTGAGATGGAGGATAAAAGGCATAAAACTGCAAAAAGTTATGGGTTTATATAAAGACGGTTTAATAGGTAAAGAAAAATTTTTGTGCACAAAGGAAAACAAGGAATTCATTCACCCATTCACATTGTTTTCAGCCATTTCCTGGAAAGGAGGACTTCATCAAATGTAACAGTTACTTGGGAAGACCAAGTCCATAATTCTGAGTCTTTTCTTAAGGGAAAATTGAGATGTCACCCTGGTACAATAAGAAAGAAGAAAGGTGAAGTTATTTATTTCTTCTGCACAAGGAGCACTAGTAAGATATCACACAGAAATCTGGCAATGTCTGTACTGAGATGCTGTCATTTCCACTTATATTTCCACAGTTTGTTTAAATACAAGGGAAGGTGGTAGTTCACAGTTCTGTACCCAGCTTTGATCATAATTTCCTGCAAGAATGTAAAGATAAAACCATAGATTTTGGTTTGGGTAGAAAAGACCTTTAAAATCATCAAGCTCAAACATTAACCCAGAACTGCCAAGTGCACCACTAAACCAGGTTCCTAAGCAGGTCCCTAAAGACATCTACATGTCATTAAATACCACCAGGGATGGTGACTCCACCACTTCCCTGGGCAACCTGTTCCAGTGCTTGACAATTTTTTCAGTGAATGAATTTCTCCTACTATCTAATCTAAACTTCCACTGGTGCAACCTGAGGGCACTTGCTTCTGTTCTGTCATCTGTGACTTGGGAGAAGAGATTGACTCCCAAATCACTACACCCTCCTCTCAGGTAGCTGTAGAAGAGAGTGACCTGCTGGCCACAATATTTCTTATCCAGGATGCCACTGATCTTCTTGGCTACCTGGACACACTCTGGCTCATGTTCAGTCTGTGCTGACCAACACACCCAGGTCCTTTTCCAACAGGCAGCCAATCTGTCCCCAGCCTGTAGCACTGGAGGGGGTTGTTGTGACCACAGGGCAGGACCCAGCACTTGGCCTTGTTGAACCTCACCCAGTTAGACTCAGCCCATCAATCAAGCCTGTCCAGATAAATCTGTAGAGCCTTCTTGCTCTCGAGCAGATAAATCTCATCAGACATAAAAGCCCAGGTGTATTTCCTTTAATTCAGAAAAATTTTTGATTTTTTATAGATTTTATATGAAACAGAATTCCATAGGCAACCTAGTGAAATCCACTCAAAGCTAAAAATATCAAAGGTAAAAATGTTAATTTCTGAATCCTTTTATTTGAGATGAAGCAGGAGTTACAGTTTGACTAGCTTAAAGGAAGAACCATATGGCATGGTATTTCATATTTTGACTAGTGAGAAGTTTTGCACATTAATATTTTCATACACAGTGTTCAAAATGTAAAACCATCATTTTCTCAGTAAAATAAAATCAGTCAGAGAAAGACTGAAGTACATGAGAAGTGGAATTGTTCTGCAGGAAATTTTGTTCCGTGATCTGGAATACTTCCATGAACCATATGGTAGGTACTATATTCTAGAGGCAAAACATTTTGGCTTCCATTTACTTGGTATGTGACAGACTGGTTTAAGGTCAAATCCCAAGAGGTCCCAATGACCAATTCTCAATGTGAGTTTCAAACACCTGACACCTTTCTAGGCCCTGGTCCATCGTGTAAAAGAGAAATAAAGTCTAGATATGTCAAAATATATAACATAAACATAGTGACCACACACAATTAAATCATAATCTTGGTATGAAATTCTTGATCCGCAATTAGGAAATTTCAATTTCATTCCTAATACTTTTAACCTTTTTATGTACCATAAGATAGGTAATAAATGTGATTGGAGTGGTTTCAGTTGTGTGTACTTAGGCTGAAAATGCTTGTTTTAGGAAAGATGAAACAATCTACAGAGACTTATCTGTTTTAAAAAAATTTATAGCTAGATCTTGAAAATGAGGAATCTGTGGAGAGATGGCAGGAAGATACCATTACAATAGGAAGAAAGTTGAATGGCAGGGAAAATTCACATACTGCATATTTATTTCCACTCAGAAATTACAGCAAAGTAGTATTTTCATCTTTTATGCATATCTAATGTTTAATGTTCCTTAACTATGACTGTTTCCATAGAAGAAAAACAGGTCTATTAGTTAGCTTGGAGACTATCGCTGAGTTTTTCTGAGAGCTTTATTTCTGCCTTTTACTTTAGTTTGCAAACTGTAAGGGCTTTTTTATTGCAAATTGCTCAAAACAAATTTCAAATTTGCAAATTTCAAATCCACATACAATTTCAAACTTATGTATTGTTATGGTTTGTTTTGAGAAAAACTTTTTTCCACTTTTGTTTGCAGGCGGGGGGTGTGCCTGCCCAGTCCCGCAGCAGCCCTGGAGCCGCCTGCCTGCCGTGGTGCCTCGGACCGGGGCCCCCCCTGGTCTGCCGCCTCAGTATGGGGAGGCCTCCTGCACCCAGAGCCTCCTGCCTGCCGTGGTGCCTTGGACCAGGGCACGGTTTTGGTGGTCCCCTCTTCTCCCCACCCCCCCNACACTCTGCAGCCTTGGTGCCGACCTGGATCTCCCTCTCTCTCTCATTGCAAGATTCTGGGTTTGAGCCCTCCTCTCCCATCCCCATCTGAGCCACGGGAGCTCCAAAACCCAGTCCTACCCCCTGCGAGCCCCCAGAAATCCATGGGGTGGGAGTGAGACCCTCTTCCCATCTCTGCCGGGTTTTCTTGGGGTCCCCAAAGCCTAGCCCCGGACCCCACAGGTTCCCAAATGCACTCCTTTCCTTTTTTTTATTGCCCCGGGAAGTCCCTGGGGGAGCCCTGGTCTTCACCTAAGCAGGGGATACATAATTTAGACTTTGGGTGCTTACATTGTTTGGATAAGGGTGTTTTGGTTTTCGATACATAATATATATACATATATATAGTTTGTTTGTTTGTTAATAAAATCCTTTCTATACTTATACTCAAAGTCTCGAACAATTTGATATTGGATTCACTTTTAATTTGTTTCAACTGTCTCTCCCCCTCAAACGGAGATGTGTATGAACATCTGTGCAACAGGAAACTTACTTGCTCGTATGTGATATCTAGACCAAGAGCTGTGTCTCTTCTATTATGGTGGGTCTGAGGGTTGTTAATCCTAAAGTGCTATTTTGAGATTATCTCTAGCTGCATACATGTCTAGCAGTAAAACAACACTTGATATTACACCAGAACTGTGTAAATGCAGAGCAATTCTACTGACTTATATGAATGATCAGAAAACAGAACTTCCTCTTTATATATATATATTGAACAATTTTTACTAAGGTGAGCATTCTTAATTTTAAAATCATTTATTTCTAACAATTTAACTCTGCTTCATCCTTACACTGAAACACCCCTAAAGATTTGTAAGTATTTAAAGGGTGAACCTCACAGGAAAAATATAATAAAAAATTGCAGCCATGTCTAGTATAAAAAGACAGCTCTTTATTCCTGTCAAGCAAGAAAACTAGGCTAATTAGTGTGGAAAAACATATAAATTTGAAAATTCAGCTGTGGTTTGGGTAGATGTAGATGCACTTATGTCTGTGATACAATCAAGCTGCAATTAACCTTGAGCAGCAAGAAAAGTCTTTGCCGGGAAATGTCCAAAGAGCTTTGTTGCAAAAAACATAATGAACATAGTAATAAGATAAGAAAATAAAAACAGTGCCACATTAATCATTGTATTACTAAGGATTTATATTAAAAATATGCTGGATACTTCATCATTAGTTATATTACTACTATCATGTGTAGTCTTACCATAATACAAGTCCCCCAGTTAAGAGAGATGCTGTAATAAAACCCCCTCAATTTTTTTTTTATTTTATGTATCTGTGCAATATTAATTGAAAAGAGTCAGTTCCTGATCTGGGTTGTCAGTCCAAAACTTCTAGTGTTCTTTAACATTTCTCCAGAGCTACCATTTTATAAGCAGTAGCAAAAAGTACTTGGAGTAACAACTAGACTGTGCTTTTGTATTCCGTTCACTATTGTTTTTCACCATGTATATTGTACTAGATAAAATAATCACAAGTATCAAATCTAGACGCTTGTTTAGAAGTAAGAGATAATTGTTTATCTGTCTGTTAAATTCTGCCAGCTGGTACTTATGGAAGTGCAGATGATCAGCACAGTAGAGCAGAGTATTAGAAAGCTTCTGAGCTGCTGAGACAAATTTATCTACACTAAGAATTTGACCAGTGTCATTTCTTATTATTTAAGCCTGTGAAAGGCTCAGTGAGCTACAAAGTGGAAAATGTGTTAGCATAGCTAAGACCAGAAGAAGGAGATGTAGATAGATAAATAGATAGATAGATCAGAGAAAGATAGGTATAGATAGATATAGATGATATAGATGTAGATACAGATACGTATATAAGGCAACCTGCATAGACTGACATGCGGTCAAAACACGATCAAACAGGAGGAGACATTGTGCTAGAAACACTGTAAGAAGCAGTATATGTCAGGAGAGCTTACTGTTGCTGCCTTTCACAGTGAGATGAATCACACAGCCACAGTGAGATGAATCACACAGCCTATTTCTGTTACTTCAGCTGAATTTGTCTGGCCTCACATATGAGTCCTCATATTTGTACTGTTGTACTAATGAGTACTACTTCCTTCTTATATACAAGAGGATTTATAATGGTAGGGCCTACTATGCTATTTCAACAGTCTGCAAATGATGTGTCACAGGATGAAACTGCTGTCCTTCCACTATTGTCACCTCCCAAAGGGAATCAATAGGCTGTTTGCTTTTAGTGGCAGGACTCAGTGAATCAACTAATTTCTGGGTTTTAAATACTCCAGCAGGTAGCACCACACCACACATGGAGAAAACCATTAAGAGCTGTTTGACATGAGCATTATTCAGCTGTCGGTCTCTGTCATTGTTCACATAAGTAGAGAATGCCAATAACCAACAGTGGAAAGCCATTAGGGATCAATCAATTTACTGTAAGCTTCTTTGCACTGCATTCAATGATCGTGTGCTTAAATTTCTGAGCACAGCATGGTGCCGCACTGCTGAATATAGACTATGTGTCATAGTTTCATAATTAATGCTTTAGTCAGTGGCAACCTAAACATTTCACTTATAATTCTCAGGCAATAGATTTTCCCTCCAAAACAAAATTATTATGTTTTGTCATAATCCATTTCTCTTGTTTGATAAGGATAGTATCACAAAGATTGTCCAGCCTGTATCGATTTCCCCTCAGACCCCGCTCTATCTTTCTCCTCTTGCCTTCCATTGACAAGTCCGCTCATTCCTTTTCTCTTCACTATTTTGTTATTAATCAATATTTTGACTTATGGCATCTGTCACTGAGTGATGCTGCAATGTGGGATTTCTCAGGATTAAAAATATTTTTCTGCATATACTTGCCCTTTTACATTTCTACTATTTGCTTATTTCCTGTCATGGTTTGACTCTGGCTAAAAGCCGAGAGCCCACACATAGATCTAAAATTCTCAGAGAAGGGAAGAAAAAACCTCCGACTTTTGTGATAAGGATTACAAGCAACTGTTTATTAACTACTTCACACAAGCAAAACAGGCTCTAACTTAGAATGTTAAGAGTTTACTACTACAACTACAACTACTACTAAAATCAGAGCTTAAGAGTTTAAGGGTGAGCAGTTTGATAGTTGTTACAGACACCTTTCTGCCCCCCCACCCCTCCCTTTTAAGATCCTTCACCTTCCCCCAACAGCTCGGGAAGGCAGGTGTGTGTGTGTGGGGGGGGGTTACAATCAGAGATTTTCTTTGCTGCTGTTCAGAAGAGTGAGAGAGTCCCACCCCAGCTTTCCTCATGGGGTCTTCTCCACGGAAACAGTCTGTTGCAAACTGCTTCTTAGTGGATTCATTACTAACAACAGTTTTCCTGGTACTGTCGTCATGTAAATCACTTTACCATAGGTGCAGTCATTTCAGGTGCCGGCTGCTCAGCTGCTTTCAGTGCTTCATGTGCTTCTCACGGCCATCAATTGTCCCAAGAAATGCTGCTCTGCCTCCAGCATCTCTTCTTCTCACGGCCCACGGGGTTCCACCAGGCCCCTCTGCTCCAAACACAGGATCACAGCCTCTCTTTTCCGGCATGTCTCTGTTCCAGCGTGGAAAAATCTCCCACTCTTTCCACGGGTTCACAGGCTGAAGAATCTTCGCCCCTATGGTTCCTCACAGATTGCTGGGGCCCTATTCCAGTGTTTAAGGCATCTTCTCTTTCTCCTCTCTCTGACCTTGGTGCTAATCAAGCTCCGCACCCTCCTGTCTCTTAAGCGGCCATGATGTTCTGCGCAGACTTTCTTTCTCTACTCCTTCTTAAATATGTTATCACAGAGGCGTTGTTGCCTGACCTTGGCTAGCTTAGAGCAGAGAAAAACTCTAGCAGCTTCTTAAAGAAGCCTCTCTCCTAGCCCCCCCAGCTAATAAAAAACTCTGGTTACTTAAAACCACAACATTTCCTAGTGGGCATAACTCTTTTACTAAACCTCTTAATTGGGCACAAGTAAGTTGATGACAAAAAATTCACTTAACATTGGGTCAGGACTATGACTTGAAATCTTCAACTGTCAATCAGAGCCACATTATGAAATTTCTTGCACTCCTTTGTGCATATACATTTCTGATAAAAGAACTACTAACAGCAAACACTGACTTTTGAACTGCAGTATAATGTTCAAATATGCTAGGAATTACTTTCTTACCCTTTGAATTCTTTACAGTTACTTCTCATGCTTTGAATATCTTTCACATCAAGTCAGAATTAATCTATTGTCATTCTTTTCACAGCTGGGTTCATCTCTTTCTCATGGGACCTGGGACAATAATTTCCTTTATAAAAAAATCTTACAATAAGAAATTTTCTTCAGATCTGTTATAAAATATAGCTAACAATAAGATATAATAGTTACAGAAACAGTATTTATTAGCAGACATTACTGAATGTCCACTGTAAACATTTCTCCGTTAAACTAATCTCAGGATATTTTTCCCCTGCACACTCTGGCCTTAAGATATTGAACTTTCAGACACTGATTTTCTGCCATGAGTCTCACCTACATCTCCAATTTAGACACTTCACATCTGTGCAAGTGCTTCTACAGTTATGTCTGTGGACCGCTTGCTAGAAAAGCTGAAGGACTAGAAGGTCTCTATTTTGTTCTCTTTTGTTTTGTTTAATTTGTCGTTTAGTTTTCTTTCCAATATCCAAAAGACAGAATTGTGTGTTTCAGAGTAAAGGTTTCACCTTGTCCAGATTTTGGTAAAGAGAATTCATAATTTAAGTTTTGATCAACATAAAACAATGCACAAGAGAACACTTCTTCACCTAGTTCCCACTCCACATACAATGGTCAGATTGGAGCTGACCATTACCACTCAAGAATAAGACCTTGTGTCCATGAAAATATTAGCAAAGTACCAGTAATGAATAAAAAAAAAGGCATATTGTGGCAGAGGATGTCTCTCTGTCACTATAAATCCTTAACTCACCCATACACACCTGGAAAGAGCAATGGGGATAATCACAAGTGTTATGAACAGGGCAGACACAGCTCAGCTGTTTATCAGTCCTTCCATTACAAAACCACAGGATGTTAAATGAAATGTAAGGATTTGATTTCTCATGCAAGCAAGTAGCAGGGATATGATATTCATTGTCTTCAGAAACTTTTAATACTAATGTTTCTAGTTGCCTATGTATGTATTTTAAAAAGGGCTGAACAATTGGAGATTGCCTTTTAGTAGCAATCTTCAAACTTGTCACATACCTTTTGGTCCATGCTGAAGATAATACAGTAGCAATGATGTCGGAGTCCAGGATATCTGGACTACACCTCAAATTGCCCTGGAGTGTCTGGGACCCTCGCAGAGACACAAGGAGGATACAGTCTTTAATCTGTGTCCCTGGGAAAAGCTTCCAACATTGATGGAAGAAGCAAAAGCAGCAAAAATATAACTTATAGTTTAGTTTGTCACAGAAGTGAAACTTGTAGTTTTAGGTTTTGTAGTATAGATAAAAAAGAAGACAAGATGGAGGATTTGGGGTGTTGCCTTGAGTTCTTTCTTCTTCTTCTTCTTGCTCCTTGTACTGCAGTAGAGGTGGCACGTAGGCATTGGTAGAATAGATTTCAGGTAGAAGAAACGTGTTAGCAACAAGTTATGATTACTGGTACAGAATTGTAAACATGATACGTAGTATCTGTTAATTGGTCATTAGAGTCCTTAAAACTTAGCAGCAGTCACCATTTCACGGCTTTTGCAGCACATGTTTCAGTGTGTTAAGTCCGGGGTACAGGACGGCACACTGAAATAGTGATAAGAACTTAATAAACAACAAGAAAAACTGAGAAGCTGTGAGTCCAATTCCTTTATCTGTTACTGAACTTTGATAATAAGAAGAAATGCTCAAAACAGGAGCCCGGGTCATCTACAAACAGTTCTACAAGGTACTCCACAAGTAGCACTACAAGTATTTTTACAAGTAATTTTACACAATGACAGGAAGACTTGTTTGACCCACTAGAAGTTGTTAAAGATCCACAGTATGGGGCTAATAAACACAGTGTCTACAAGAAAATTGCTGAAATGATGAAAATGACAGATGAAATAAATGTACCCAGTAGTGATTTTCATAAGGAAGTCTACAACATCAACTGCTTCAAAGCCACATAAGGGCAATGGATTGCTATAGAAATGATAAATCACGTATATTGAACTTTTAGCAGTGATAGGCTTATATAACATGCAACCAAAATAGGTCTTTTTAATATTAATGTTCTTTCAACCAAATTAGATTTTGTGCCCATTACAGCAAATGATAGGTAGACATTAAGCAAAATTGCTACTGCTGCCAGGCACCTTCCTTGTTACTGGAATCCCATTTTGTCTTTACATTTAAAGCAAAAATTAATCTACAGAAAAGATCCATTTAGTTTATGCTATGGATACATCTGAATGTAAATCCAAATAGACTCGTTCTGGATATTTTCAGAATATATCTGACTTTGTTTTAAAATAGCTGTCATAAGGTAGTTTAAAATGCTCAGACTACTTCTGTTCCCTGCAAAGAGTATGTAGGGGTGGAGATGGTGTGCAAGGCAGATGCTGGTGTAACAGAAGTAGAACAAACAAAGAAGAAAAAAAACAAGACAAAGAATTGAAGGAGAAAAGATGAGTCAGAAGTGCAAGTCTACATTCATCTATCTGCTGCTTGAAAGAGGACATGTGCATGCATGTTTATCTGGCAGATAGAATAGTTTTTGCTAAAAGAAAAGGAATAGCCAGCATATGGAATCTTTACCCAGAGTGCATTAGAAGCTGGTAATTTTCTTATACATTTTCTCTGAGACTAATAGCATAGGCATCTCTCAGATTTACTGTAAGAATCAGGCTTAAGTAAATGCATCCAAAAATAAAATTATGCTGGGAATCTTAGATTGCATTTCTTTTAAAGACTAAACATTTTTATTTTTGTGCCTTTACCTAAAACCAGCTATATATGAACTGCCTCATGTGGCTGTAGTCACTGTCATTCTACTAGATAAGTGAGGACTAGAAGCTCTTTCAGTGAGGAAAGATCTGAATTTTAAATTGGTAATCTAAATTAAAAGAAAGAAAATCTCTTTGCAAATTATAACTAGATTGATAGCACGAGTACTAATGACATTTTAATCTGGCAAAAGTGGATTTTATAACTGATTTAGATTTATTATGTCTAGACTAAATTTAAACTTCATTTTTGTTAGGAAAAAAAGAAAAAGAGAAGCATTCAATCAAAGTAAAATGATGACTTTATTTTTCTTAAACACTCTAGCAGAAAAGCCTAGAAGAGAAATTGTATTATCATAATATATATGTACAGCAGGTTTACAGGTTAAGTGTAAGATAGTCATAGGATAAAGCAGAAAGACATCTCTGTGATTAAATTATATCAAAACACCATTATACAAAAACTCATTTCACCTGGAGTCCATGATTACTTATTCAGCCATTGCCCTGTATGCACATATTCCATTGGTTTCAGTTGAAGAACTGTGGCAAGACAAGAGAAAAGAAATTTGGTATTGGAAAAAACAGTATGTAACATGCCCTGAAGTAGAAGTAGAAGTTGGCTAATTACCACTAGACTATGCCCCTGAAAAAAGCTTTACATTGGTTAGATATACATTCTCAAATATCTGCTGCTCAAGAGACATACTGTACTAAGATGCTGGTCTTGTCAAAGAGGTAAAATTTGTTTTCATAGAAGAGAGAGACCAGGATAGTTACAAAAAAGCTATTTAATAACATACAATTTAAGTAACTGATAATTTTTCTGCTGTATTTGTTCTTGACGCTAACATACATTCCTGATGTTAACATATAGGTAGAAGTTTTTTCTTCTTAATACTATAGTGGTATAAGGCCATTTCATTTTAACTTCTATCTCAAGAACAGAACTACAGGTGTAATCAATGTGGTCCATTCTTGCAGCCACCAATTTAAGCACAGTTAATGTAGCAGTGACTATGCAAGTGTATGAGGATGGATGTATATTCATGGAGAAACACCTAAGAACTGTGTATACAAGAAACCATCTCCTGCATTAACACTGCCTGGAACACATGCTTTTCCGTATCAAGTCACACAGTAGCAGGCAGAAAAATCACATTACACCCCTCAAAATTAAGACATTTACCAGTTGATTCTGAAATTTGAGCCACACAAGCCAGTACTGATCATAACAGCACAAGTCTTGTTAAATTCTGAACACCTTCATAGGTTTTGCTGTCCAGTCCAAGAGAGGGAAGGTAGAAGCACCAGCTGTAAAACCTGTTGGTGGTTCATGTAAACTAGTTTTCTGAAGTTGCAAATTACCAAGTAGTTTAAGAGCTTATCATGTCACACATAACATATAAACGCCTGCAATGCAATGCTCCACTATCAATTTAGAAAACTCTGAGAGAATGAATTAAATTCTTCTTAGTGAAAAGTCTATTGGTATAAAAAAAACATGATTAGGTTGGAAAGAATATAGTTGTAAAAGAATGTACAATTTCAATATAAAATTATAAAAATATCAGTATTGACAGCCTATAAGAAAATCTTACAATAACATTCTCCCTTATGTATTTCTTATCTTTCTTATCTGCTAAACTAAAAAAAAGAGGAGAAAGCAAGAACATTAGAAGCACTTCTAAAAACAGTTGACTCTACTTTTAAAATAGAAATTTTTTACATTTTTTTCTCTTTCTTTTCCAAAATGGCTGACCCTAGTATTATTACACAATAGAAAATAAAAATTATATGCAAGTTTTTGTGTTACTTCCTAATAAGAACCATATTGTGACCAAAAATGTCTCCCTCACAGACTTTGTCCTACTTTCATTTTCTTCTCCTTAAATGGATTTTTTCACTGATAGCTTAAGAATTGGGAAAACCCTTAAAATGTGTCACTTTCATTAGGACATTGTCATAACATAATGCTACCTTGGAACTACTAAAACAGCAAAGAATTCAAAAGAGGTTATAAACAAAGACACAGTGGGAGTT
>WEIV01018565.1:661-18307 GCA_013390005.1 Calyptomena viridis
TCAGAGGCATAGGTTTTGGACCTGAAAGGCAGTCTAGGAAAGTTTTGGAAATTTTGAGATTTCTTTTTTTTTTTTCCCTTCCTGCCAACTCTTAAAAAAACACCATCTCCTTTATATAGGACCAATCTTGATCTGTGTAGCCTTAAGAGACATCTCTTCCACCTCTACCACCAGGCTAACTTTTGTCAGCAGAAAGTGGTTAAGAAATGCAATTTTTCACTCTTCTGTGCTCAGAGAATACAGAATGGAGGGAAAATATGCTTAGGGAAGGAGATTACNGCAGCCAACCATATCCCTACTCAAAACTGCCTGCCATCTGTTCTCCTTATGATCTTGTTCACTTCCACACCTCAGATAATCACGGCTTCCACATTATCATTAAGAGAGGCAGGCTGTCATTTAGGCAGGATTTACATGTGACTGGCAGAGACAGGCAGTTAAATAAGGACAGTCCAACGTATTCACTACATTTGTGCNGTTTCTTCCAACAACACACCAGTCTAAATCTATTCTTGTTGCCCACTGAAGAAAACATTAAGAAAACTGCTGTGTATCTACATTCCCTGACTTGTGAATGATGTAAAAGCAGTTAATATTTTACATTGGTTCCTAATTTTCTGTCTTAATATGTATGTTCAGCATGTAAAATCACACTAATCTTTCATCAAAATTATGATTTATTTATGTCACAAAATAATAAACTCATAAAACCCAGGTCAATAGTCTACATTTTATGAGACTGTAGACTTCAAGAAGAATAGTTGAAGTAATTAATCTACTATATTAAAAAAAAAATGCTTAACTCAACATTCTTCAACCATGAGTACAGTGCATATCACATTCCAAGCCTGCAATATTGCTAAGATAAAGGAAATACGGTGTTAAACAAGGGATTAATTACATGACCTCCTTCCTTCCTATGCACTGAAAAAAGACCCATAAGAAATAGTGTTATACATTCAATGGATACTTACAAAGAAGACCTGGTTTCTACCAATCCTAGAATAGCAAGCTGTCACAAAAAGCCTGACAGTATTTCTGGTTCCTCAAGACAATACACTTCTCTTCAGCTCTGCAGCTTACAGCTCTGCTGGCTGCTACTGCTGCTACCCCAGAAGACAAGCTGTAAAACTGTGATGACAAGGTGACCAGAAGCATCTTCAACTAGCATGTGGAAGAAGACTGGGGAATAAAGGATCCAGAACCTGTGTAAAGACTCAAAACATTTGCTAGAAATGAAATAGAGATAGGTGGAGCTGTGGCTTTTCTTACAGTGAAGCTGAATTCACATCCTCTTCAGGCATTGAAATTTAATTTTTTTTTCCCCTGGAAAAGTGGGCTGAATATTGTGATTGGATCTGGGAGTGTGGAGGCATTGTGCAGTGAAGCAGAGAATGATATAGAAATTATAGCAGAGGACACAACCTCCTCTACTCACAGCTCAGTTACACTCCATCATCTAGCAATACCCATTTCATATTTCTATGTTTGTCCTGTTAAATATCTATTGAATAAACCATTTATATTCATAACATTTCCTATTTGGTTGAAAAGAACACCTACATCTACATTTTTTCTGTTTTCCTTCCAGTTTCCTTTAACAGGTACTTTTCTTGAGCAAAAGAATGTTTTATGCTGCTTGAATAAAAAAAAATTCTGATGTATCATTTTAGTAATTTTAAAACATTTCTACAACTTATCAGAGGCTTCTGTTGTTAAAGTAACTACCAATAATCTGTAGGAACTGTATTTTAAAAAAAAAAAAAAAACAATCCTCTCCTGAAAACAAGTACTGGATTCACTTCTAACATGGAATAGTGCAGAGCAGTAGAAACTGCAAAAAGCTGACAAATCAAAACCTGGTGGCAAGGTCAGTTATAAAATGTGATAATCCTTTTATTGTAATTCTATTGTAACAATACAATGTAATAACATTCAAAGCTTTGGAATGGCAAACACCTTCACATCTTTTTTTTTTTTAAATTTATGTACCAAATATATGTACACTAAAAATAAATACTTATAATGTGTAGCAAATAGTCTCCATAGCCTTGTTCTTAAGAAAAGCTTGTGATGGAACTTTATGCTAGGAACAAGCGAGATAAGTAGAGGTGTGTGAATATGCCTTTCCTAGTAAAGCAGCACAAACAAGTGTATAGGTCCACCAAAGAACCTGCAGAACACCAAGATCATTTTAAGTTTCAAAACCAATGAAACATCAAAGTTACGGATGAATTCCTAAATAAAATGTGGGGGTTTAGCAGCCATTTTCACCAGCAGGGAAAGTAAGACCAGTTGAGAAAGAAGGTGCTAGAAGATCAGTATTTACTGGTCTGTAATAACTTTTTTATTTTGTAGGATTAATAACACTGGTTTTCCTACACCATGTTTAATACCTACATCCTTCTGCCAGCCATGAAATTTTGCCCAAATTTATGTGACCTTAAAATAACTACTCATAAAGAGTTGCTCCCAAAGGGCATAATGTATTTTTAAGAAATATATATTCAAAAGGATAAGAAATCTGCTTTTAAAAAATTAGAAAAACATTGCCCAAAGAAACCTCCAAAATAAAGCAAAAGCTGAAGCAAAAGAAGAATTAAATTTTGTTGGTTTTTTTTTTAAATCTTGGAAGGAAACACAAGGAATTCACAGTAGTAGCAAATGAGTTGTTCATCACTCAATCTTAAAGTCATTTAAGGATGAGTATACAATTAAGTAATTACTAGGCTGAACAGAACAACATTCAACACGGTAACAAATTACTGTAATAGTAAAAAAAAATATTTTTTTTTTAAAAAGGAAGATTAAATGGACAAAAAATAGGCTTTCCTCTCAGATTCTTGGATAGTGCTAGAATGGAAATCACCTAAAGGCATACTCATGAGGATGTACAACAGAAATATGTATCAATAACCTTGAAAATGAGGAGGGAGACGTAGGTGTAAGAACAACCCAGGGCATGAATTTACACAACAGTTGTGTGCCGTGGGCAGATATTCTTGAGATCAGCCTTATAACTAGCTGAGCTGCTGATGCAGCTACAGAGAATCCTTAAACTTACATACAATCATAATAATGTATTCTTTTTTTTTTTTTGGTGCCTTATCTTTCATTAGCAGGAAACACGTTTGTAAGGCTCTGAATTTTACTTTTTGAATTTAAACTTTTCATCATAATAAATGTTATTTTCAGTAGCCTAGCAAAACAAGGCATCCATCCCGGCAGTGTGGCAGGCCTCAGAATGTGGTCCTGCAATACTTGCTCAGGAATTTGTACCTAGTCTCCGGGTATCTAAAGATAGTGGCACAATATAGGCCCATTTAAAAGCCGGCAAGGCAGGCAAATGAGGAGAAAAGTCGTTGCCTCAGTGAGCAGTGCCAAGAAAAAAATCCTGTCATGTGCGAGGCAACAGAAAACAGGAGAGAATAGCGAGTCAGGCACCTGTCATGTTAGCAACTAGCAAACAAAGGACTTCAGAGAGTCTGGAAAGATCTTGTAAAAGAAGCTTAACATATATAAGCATGTATTTACATACCCACCTGAATAATGGCTGTATGTCATTAGCCTCAACAAACAAGGAAGGTTTGACTAAATAATTAAATAAATTCTAGGACATGATAAAAAGAAGGATTCTAGGGACAGATGCCAACATTAAATATAAATTTCTTTGGAGGAAAAGGAATACTGAAGAAACAGAAGATTATGCCATAAGGAAAAAAAAAGATTAAGATGTTAAAAAAAAATAAAAATAAAACCATGGGAATATGTGTAATGTCTGCATCCAGTTAGAGACTGTTCTTTTTCCTGTTGGCTCAGGCCACAGAGCCAGTGATGAAAGCACTCAGGACTGCAGCAGAACTCTGCTGTTAAGTTGGTGACTGCCTAGGGATGCCTGTACCAGCACTCTAGTTGGGCTCTGAAATACTTTTTGTCTGAGTATGCCCGTTCCCAAAAGCTGTGCTTCTGCTGTTATTGATCACAAAGCTTCACAAATGCTTTCTATTACTTAATTGGTTAGTTTGAATTAATCCAATGAACTAATTAATTAATTTGTTGATTTAATTCATTGATTGATTGATTAAGGTGAATGGATAAAAAAAATTTATCCAATAAAAAAAATTTATTTGGTCTCAGGACTTACATTTCTGAGCAATGATAATTCTGTATCTACATTTGTTAAGAAGTTTGACTGTATACCCAAGTTTATCATTGGTCCTTAATACTAAACAGTGTTAAGTGTAGTCATACAAAGGTTTCCAAGCTCTCAGGATCAAGTATTTTCTCTGATTCTAAATTGTAATACTAAATTTTATTTACATGTTGTTTTGTAAACTTACTGATATGAAGGGGTTTTCCTCATAGATTAAGATCACCACTAGGGTGCTTTAATTATTAATCTTTTGCTATTTAACATGAAGACATCTGTAACACCTTCCTAGTTTCTACTTTTCACGACCAATGTTTCAGAAAGATATTCTCTAGCCATCATTTCTTTCTTTCCAAAAATCAGTTCTTTTGTTCCCTGGGTGTTTCTACTTCCAATGAAAATTCTGTAAAATTAGCTGGTCTTTTATACTTGGGCAGAAAATATTATCGTCTTATGGAACATCTTCAATATGTGGCAATAACCATGGGCAACGTACCACAGAATCACAGAATGAATCAATCTGGAAGGGACCACAGTGGGTCATCTAGTCCCGCTGCCCTGCTCAAGCACATGGCACAGAATTGTGTCCAGTCAGTTCTTGAATATCTCCAGAGAGGGAGATTCCACAGCCTCCCTAGGCAATCTGTTCCACTGCGGGATCACTGGCAAAGTAAAGTTTTTCCTCATATTCACATGGAACTTCCTGCACTTCCTATGTGTTGCCTCTTGTCCCATTGCTCAGCACCACCAAGAAGAGCCTGGATCCATTCTCTTGATACCTCCTCCTTCAGATATTTATAGACATTGATGAGATCCCCCTCAGTTGTCTCCTCTCCACACCGAACAGACCCAGCTCCCTCAGCCTGTCCTTGTAGGAGAGATACACACAATATTCCTTTTACTCTTCTCTTAGATGTTATTGTAGCTTGTTGTAGTACAGGCTTATTCATCATCTCCCATCTCAGACCTGTCACTACCCATCACTAGAGTTATTATTCCTCCTGGTCCATTTTTTCTATGTCACATCTCAACCACAGTTCCTGCCACAGAGGTCTCTTTGACTCCTCTGCCTCAGCTGCCTCAATGAAAGCCACAATACCCAAGGGCTTTTATACTTATTAGTAAGATATGAAAGCTTGCAGTGAAATGGTATCATTCCACCATCCCCCTCCCCCCTGTTGTTTTTTTTCCTATCAAAGATGCAGCCATAGGAACTGGGGAAGAGAGCTAGGAATGTCACATCTTGAATAGTCAGTACAGAGTTGCAGGAAGCTTGGTAACATTAATTCTGAAGTAACATAGCATACAAAGGGGGTAAAAAAACCTTAAGGGTCAAACTAACTTAGTCCAAGCAATCTTGGTGGCACTGTTGAATGAAAACCTCTGTTTAGTAAGTAGTATGATCAAGAATAGCAAGAAGTTCGGATCCAGTAAGAACAAGTTGGTGAATTATACGAAAAATATTCTAGGGACTTTTGATCAATTGTTGTAACAGTTCTGGAATATTCAATATTCTCTCAGATATTCACTTTCAAAAAGACTTCACTGCCCTCCTGGAGTATGAGAGATTTCTCTTCAAAGACACTTATGCTCTCCTCTAGGGAAGATTCAAATGAGTGGGCCTGGGTTAGCTTTGAAAACAGAACAACATGAGGGAAAACAAGGAAAGGATTAGGGAACGAAAGAGTAAAGGGAGAAGATAAATAACTTCTTTCTGGTTTTCAAATTTTAAAAGCCCAAGAGGAGCTACTCAGGGAAATTAAAGAGAGCAGATTGAAAACAGACAGAAGGAAACACTTTTTCACATCATGTGTGGTTAAAACTGCAGAAAAGATAATTACCACAGGAAGAACCACAGTCAAAAACTCAGGAAGATTCTGATTGGTTTGCAGATGTATAAGGGTATCAAGCATATCAAGAGCAATTTAAAACTGCTGGAGGGCATATGTATTTCTTCAGGAAAAACCATCCAAGCATTTTAAAACTGTACAAAGACATGTACTAATCAGAGTGAGATACAAAGAACAAGGTCTCTGCAAGATAATGCACCTACAGAATGACATTAAAGAAATATCACCTCCTCCTAAATCCTTTGCATTGATTCCGTCTCCCGCCCTTTAAAGGAACAGAACAGAAAGGGACAACATCAGCACTGCTGAAAGACCACTTCCTTCAGGGTCTTGTCTGAGCTGAAAAGGTGTCTGCAGCCATTTCCCCAGCATGCTGGCATTTCAGCTGCCTTCAGCCTGCCCCATGTATCTGGAAATGTATTTTTGCCTTGAAATTCATATACCTGGTTCTACAATTAGCTGGATGCTTTCTAACTTTCTAAGCTCAGCTTGTTTTTAAAAGCAGAAAGCACCATATGTATTATTTCTGTAATTTCTCATCTTGCTTTTTTGCATGACTAAGTAGTCACAGTAATGATGCTTATTTCTTGTTACATCATGTTAACTGTATCTGCATTGTCATGTGTCAGAGAAAAGAAAATCTGAAACTGTGAGGTTTTTTTCATTTAGATGAAAGTCTGTCAACAGCACAACTGAGTGCAAATAAGGCCAAAACACATGGAAGTGTTATAAGCAACTTAACAATAGCATTACTCTGACAATGAATTTATAGCCTTCCTAAACAATGCACTACAATGCTTTTTTTTTTCCCCTTGGATCTCTTTTTCACCAATTTATTCTATTATTTACATCCTGTCCACCAAGCAGAAAGAGATTATTTCCTTCCTTTTTTGTAGCTTCCTTCTGTGCACTTCAAGATGCTGCTGTATCCCTTGAACTCCAAATTATACGACAGTAATGCTGACACCAGTGACTGATGTTACCCTAGCAATCAGACAGTAGATGGTACTTGGTATAAAAAAAAGATTTTCCTGAAGCACAAGGAACGTCACAAACCTAAGTTTGGCATGACTGGCTTGGAATTCTGAAATGCTAATAATAACCCTGATTTAGGGTTATATGTATTCCAGCTACTACTGGAATGCATAGTTGCTGATACTATGGCTTCAATTGTCTCCAGTGTTAAGGTCAGAAGAATCCCATGTCCTCTCTCCTTATCCTTCTTTCATGAACTAAAACTGCCGCTGTGCCTGCCTCAGGGGACAGACCCAAAACTCCTCTTCAGCCCTGACTAGCTCCAGCCATCCGGCTGAGGGGCACTGAGCAGGAGTGGGCCACCCTAGAACTCAAGGTCTCTCACCAGGAGATGACTAGTTCGGAGGCGNAACTGTACAGAAACAACACAACAAACATAATATACCGCAGGTGCACACCATCACATAAAACCTTTCCACATTTTCATTGTTTGAATCACTTCAAACCCTTCCTAACCTCTCTGCTTCATATCCAGGCTTGTAGAGACAGGCTGTACACAACAGATGGGGAGATACATCCTTTGTAGAGACTGATAAGCTACACAGTACTGGTGTCACATCCTTGCCTTCAAGTCATCCCATGTTCCTACACTGAGACTTACAGCATGGCATTTCACTGATAGACAATCAATGAAGAAAAGTATCATGTGCTGCTGTTAATCATCACATCAGTCACCATCTTCTTAGAGACAGAATCTCTCTGTCTGCCTTTGAAACTGTAAATAATAAATTCAGAAATAAAGTAATATATCTGACATAATACAAGAATAGAACCATTAAACTACATTTGACTCCCTAGAAACCATCCATTTCCTTTGAAAGGATACAACCTGGAAGGATAAAACTAAGGTGTAATTTTCTATTACACCTTGACAAAGCTTATCAAATTTTCCCTGAATTTTCTAGCCAAATATTCCTTTCAAAGACAAGAGGGGGAGAATGGTTTTATCTAATAGCAAACTGTAAGAACAACCTTTTAAGTATAAAATGCTCTTGCCATCTCTCTAACTAAGAGCCTAATAATAAAATCTCAATTTACCTTTCAAGTAATGACTATTATAATTTTTTTTTGTGTTTATTTGGTTTTGAATAGATGGAGATACAATCTACACAGGATCCAGAAAGGTGAAAAATGTGCAACAAAACTGATTACACAGTATATTATCTGTGATTGAAAAAATATATAATTTTTTGTGCTTCAGAAGAATGAAGTGACTACTTTTTAATGTGTAATGGAAGGAACAGAGTAAGAAGCATACACTAAAGGGACAGCTGAGGCAACATAGAAATTTCCCACGGGTGTGTATTAATTGACCATTCAAAGAAACTCTGACAGCTTTAAACAACCTTTAGAATTTTCTTTCCATTGTAAAAACACACCACCTCAAACACCATTACCCATCCCCTCAGAGGCTTGTCGTGGCTCTGCACACTTCCCATGTGTTCCATAGAGCCAGCTGATTGGCAATGTGACAAGGCAAAATATATCTCAAGTTTTCTGCACTATCACAAGATTAATGTGCCAGCTTGCAGCCACCTTTGAAAACTGCCCTGTTCCATCTCCTTGCTCCCAAATAAGAGGTTTCAGCAACCTCTTTGTTATCAAAACTTCCATAATATTGTCTAAACAGATAAACATGTGAGTCCAATTATTTGACTCTACTGACTTCACAGTACAAGACAGATAAGAGATGACAGTCTGTTCTACCAGTGAAGCAGAAGTTCTACCCCATTATGTGTGCGGCAAGGCCACAGCCATGTAATTAAAAATCCATAGTCCCCACCCTTGGTCTCAGTAAATCCTCTATTCTTGTGAAATTGGAAGAAATTCCATTTTCTTCACCTTTTTTTTTTACTAGTAGAGGATGCACACTTTGAATGTCAGAGTTCCAGAATGCTCTTCCTTCAAGTGTCACTCACCCAAGGAAACCTTTCAGTATGTATTACAGTTATACTGGAAACTTGGTTTTCATCACATTTTCATTGCAGTACTTTTTTTTTTCCTTTATTTACCGCTGACATAACAGTAAATTTCTGTACCATAAATGGCAATTGATAAAAATTGTCATTTTATTCCACCTTTCAGATGAAATTTGAAAAGGTAAATTACCTTGTCAGCTGGGATTCAGCTCCAAGAGTGCCTACTATAACATCACTTGGAGGTACTGCCACCCCTCCAGTCTTCTTCACTTTACTAGCAGCGACCCCAAGTCAATTTTTAGAAGCAGTTAAGAAGAGATTCTCTTAAAAATGTTATGAATTGCAAAGTTTTGATTCCAAAAACTTCATGAACTCTTGACTATTTCAACAAAATTGGCTTAGGCACATGTCAACTAAAATAGATTTACACTTAGCATACTATGCTGCACTTCTAAATGCTGACTAAATACTTCACAAATTATGTGGACTTGTTGGATCAGATGATCTGGTGAAAGTGCACAGGCAACTTCCCTTTCAGACATTACCAAATTTATCCTTACCTGTTTGGAGATTTCACTCCTTTTCCAGGTACCTTGGACACAGGTGTTTTCTGTAGTTCTTATTGTCTCCTACCCCCTGAGGAAGATACCACCAGAAGTGGCTAAGGAATTTTAACCTCAAGAAATTTCCAACGATTTTCCAGTGACTATCTGGTCTTCACTCCTACTGTGCTCACCCTGCACTCTTTGGTTAACCATTAACCACGCCTAGCAATGTGTTCCTCAGCTTTGTCAGCTATTCTTTCTCAACAAGGGAAAACCAGGAAACCTGTGACCGCATTCAGGGGCATTTCACAGGCATTGGTAAGGGAGGGGCTTTTCGCTTACAGAGCCTCAAGTGAAAAATCCAAGGAGACGTGAGACAGAGCGAGCCAACAGTGCCAGTGGATTCTCCCTCCGCTAGTCTGAGGCCGCGGAGTGACGCTGACGACAATGTCCCTCCCCACAGCGGAGATGTCTGGTGGGACAATGTGGGACACCCCAGAGCCAGACCTCCCGGGGCAGCGCTGCCCGGTGGCTCCCGCCTCCCGGTGCCTCAGGGGCGCTGCCGGGAGGGGACACCCTCACATTCACCGACCGGAGCCATGTTCCCCTTGGCGGGGAGAGGGCTCCAGCCGTGCGCCAGCCACCGCCCCGCCGGGGACACCCTGCCCGCACTTACTGCTGTTTTACAGCAGGTTCACAGGAGACAAAGCCCAGCGTGCCGCCTTAAAACAAAGGAAACCAAACCAAGAAAAAGACCCCGAACCCGCACGTTCAAGGCAGGCCCGTGCGGCCCGTGCCTGGCGCCCTCTGCGGCCCTGCCCGGGAGCCTTCTGTGCCCGCAGCCCTCCTTGGCAAACCCGGCTTCCTTCAGCTGCGGAACGAGGCGACGTCCAGGCTGTGTGTCAACTGGCCTGCGCTGATGTGACTTGCTCCAGGATTTAAACCGGTCAGAAACGGAGACTGGAAATGATCAAAACGGGTTTTCATCATGACCATCTCCTGTTTGCTGGGAGCTGTCCTCAGCCCCTCGTAGCTCACAAGGCCTGGCGCCAGCCCGGGACAGCCCCTTCCAGGGGCAGGATACAGCCCAGCACCTTCTGGCGTGTGCGGCTGGGAGCCTCTTCGGCAGCAGGATCCTCAGACACCCTCCAGGACAGGATATAAACTGGGCTGGGCACCAGCATTCGGTCTCATTAATGCATATAAGTATCTCGGAGGTGAGTTCCAAGAGGGTGGTGCCTAGTGACAGGATGAGGAGCAATGCCCATAAACTCAAACACAAAAAGTTCCACCTCAACATGAGGAAGAACTTCTTTACTGTGCACCACTGAAGGAAAATGCCCAGAAGACACCCATTTATGTGCCACTTTTAGGATACTTGTTTCTGACCTGAGAGTAAGTAGTACCTATTCCCAGTTTAGAGCTCATTTTAGAGGATGGGTCAGAAGCTTGGCTCTATCCCTGTCATTTGTCACCCAGTTTTGGGACTGAATGAAGCCAGACACTACTCTTGAACAACTTCAGGGATGTTGAATTTGGCTCTGCTGTAGCAGCTTCCACACTCCCAGCAAACCCTCCCAGTGGCAGGCTGGAGGGATGCTGGAGGACAGCTGCTGCAGACCCCAGAAGTATAAATTCCTGGGATGGTAAGAAGCATATTCTGTACTGACATGGCTATTTGTCTAAGGGCAGCCTTAATTCAGTCAACAGGAGCCTCTAGTAGATTGCAAATTGAGTAAAGATTGGTCAGTTATTAGTTCTACATTCAGGTTTTTCTGTATGAGCCAGCCCTCGTGTGGGCACTGGATCAGATCAAAAATCTCTCTAGCCCTTGCCTAAGACTTGGTAGTGGATGTGTAGGGAAGATGTACATACCTATGGGCTGTTAAGTGATGATTCTTCTCCTAGAGACTGCTCCTGGCACTTTGTGACATGTGACCAACAGGCTTCCATTGTGAAAGATGGTGTTTTTGTAGTTAGCATCCATCAGCTGAGTTTTCTCTGTCATGATGTTTAAAGTCCCTTGTGAACCCATGTGAACTTTTCCCCCATGCTGCATTTTGTTTTGGAGGATACTAGAGATTACACGAGCAGTCTATGAAGAAATAGTTCTGATTTTTCTGAACTGGGCCCCTGCACACTTCAGGTGATGCTCTGAGACTTTTGTATCAAAAAATACTGTAATTACATATTTTGTATTCTGCTCAGCTGCTTATGTTTATCTGTAAGTCTATTATCCTACCCTCACTCTTCGATTTCTAGTTGACTGAACCAACTTATTATATTTGATTTTTTCTCTGGCCCTCATGTTTGCTCTTTCTACTTCATCCTAAGTCTCCCTTTCTGCTCCTATCATGGGAGTTCCTGCTCTCTTATATTTTCAAGGACAGCATCAGTTCTAGGATTTTGTTTGTGAAGTTATGAGTACAAGCAAGACGATGCAATTCCTTCCCAGGCACATGCTCTTCTCTGAAGCACTCTGTTTTCTAGAGCGGGTAAAACACTTGTTCCAGCAATTGATAGGAAATATTTTGAAGCAAACTTTGCAAGCCTTCAATAAGTTTCATCCTTGTTTAGCCAGCTGCAAAAAAAGCCCCAAACAACAAAATAAGTCTTCTACCCACCAATTCTATCATTACCAATTTGCATTCTTCCATGACCAGATGTCTTGTGAAGTTATTTTTCAAGAAGCTCTAATTGTCACAGCTTGCCTTGTTTCTGTATTTATTTTTGCCTTTAGACCTGATTTGAAGAGTAGTACAGCAACTTGAAAACTAGGAGCTGGTAAGTCACACAAAGCACATTAATATCATGTTAATATATTCAGCAGCAAAGAGAAGTATTATGGAAGAAATCAAATACTGGAAAGGTCTAAATAATTAAATTATTTAAAACCAGGATGTATCTAGCATTCTTTGTGGAGCAATGAAATTGTACACTTTCAGTACTGAGCTTATCCATTTGCTTTAACTATCGTTGTTGGCAGAATCATCCTACCATACTTTTACCTTCCTTTTCTCCTGATGGCAGTTGGACAGACTGTTTTGGAGAATGGGCAGGTTGTAGAGAACAGCCCTGCCATTGCTATTTCTCTGCTTGATAACACAAAACGCCAATCTTCACACCTCTGAAGAATGTTTTTCAAAAGGCAAATAAAATGGAAGTCTTTATGTAGAAGTGTCTTCCCAAGTCTGAGGGAGGAGAGGAAATTAAGGGACTAGTGAACAGGCACTTGGGCATCACAGCAGTGTCTTCACCCTATCCCTAGTTGCACCCAAACCATCACTTGAACAATACTGCCCAAAAGTAATTCTTTTCTCCATTCCACTTCCTTCCCAGGTAAGCTGAGCTTCGAAGAGAGCCCATAAACCCGGGCTGTACTTCAGCTCAGAGATGGCAGCTGTTTGTAGTTTCACCGTTCTGTTCCCCAACTGTGGCACCAGATTCTTGCAGCCAACAGATGGAAAACACCTGACTGTAGCAACGCATACAAACCTGGGTAACCAACAAGTACTGTAAGACCTCGTTAATCACATCTTAGTGTCTTGTATGAACCAGTATCTCATGCTAAAACATCAGCTAGTATCTGCGCAAAATGATGAGCAATTAGAGCACAATGTCTTCAGGCTGAGTTTGCTGCTCTGTTTTACACAAACTAATTCATTTTGAAGTCTCAGATGTGACTAATCTCAGAATCTAATGAGAATCATATAGCTCTTGGACATAGTTGTGGTTATATTGGGTTTTCAAATGCTAATTAAATTGTGCTTCAAGTTAAGGAAGGAAGACATAAGATTTAGGACATAGAAGCAACCCAAATTAAGGCAATATGGATATTTCAAAGGACGCTATCTCTTTTCTCCATCTGCTGACATTGTTACTGAAGTTTCCAAGGTGCCAGGCAAACAATGTCCAAGACACAAAGCAATCTACAGATTGGACATTGACAAACCAGAATTAAAGTATTACTAAATTAGCAATAACAAAGACCCAAAAAAGTCATCCAAAGTTTGACTTACTTTAAGGGAAATTGCTCATCTGGTGACGTTTTTCTCATCTGGTTTTGCAGGTACAGGCTGGAGCGACAACTTAGTGTTAAAGTAATCCTAACTTAAGGATTCCCTGTGTGAGGATGAAACTGCTGCAGCCACATGCTGTAAAACACTAGTCTGATTGGAATTTACTCAGAGGTCCAAACGCATTTAAGCTGTTTTGCTAGGTAAACTTCATACTGGAATGCTTTATGTGGGTCAGATGTCTGATTATGTCTGTTGTTCTGCAACTAATCTAAACTCTACCAGGCAAATAATTCAAATCTGTACCACAAACCACTTCTGGCCTAGACTAATTTTGTACCAGTAACATTCTGATGGCACAGGTACCTGCTGCTAATGTCAGGCCAGATTTCACAGGTATCATTTTGCATTTGCCACAGGGGTGGGCAATTTGGACAAACATGCAGACAGCACTACCCTCCCACTGGGCAGGATTATCAAGATCTTCTTACTGTGCTGGGGTTTTTTAATGCCATCTTCTTGTCTGTTCCAAATGCAATATATGCAATGAAGTAAGGTGAGGTTTTGGGTTTGAATTGTTGTTTGGTTTGTTTCACAGGTTTGTGCAGAATTATAGTCCTTGACTTTTAATGATTACAGAGGGGGCCAGTTTTACTGTTAACATGGCTTCCTTTAGCTAAGCAAGAAAGAGGCATCTTCAAACCTTTTGGAAGCAAGTCCCTTTCATTAACTCAGTGAAAAACTAAGTTGCTGTGTGCAGGGCAGGATAGTGAACTCTAAGCACTCTAAGTTTAATATGCATCTCTAGATACAAAAAACTTGCGGAATATCAAAACCCAGAGGAAGTACTCTGCCTCTTGTGCCGATGAATGAATTTGATAATGCTAACATATTAACTCATGCCACAGTGCATGTGAGTACAAACTCACATGCAGATGTAGCACACAGAAGAAGCCAGAGTGTGACAAAATCTTGAAGTGGAATGCATGTGATGGCTTCAGGAAAGGATTGTGTCCAGTATCTTAATATGTGATATATTACCAACCTTCTATTATGCTATCTACCAGAAGAAACACCAATTCCTCCCCCACGACCTGTATTTTTTAAGTAAGAACATATTTTGTGCAGATGTGCTCTTCCAGACAAATGCTGATAGATGACTCAAATACAAAGATTACAGGGGTCAACAATTACTTTCTCAAAGTACTACTGAAAAGTTTTCTGATCCAACAGCTCTCAGCCAATAAAGTGTTTTATGCAGAGTGTACACTTTCATTGAGTTATAACTTTATGACCTGAAACATGCTCATGGTATGTTTTCCTGATTTGATTCTAGCAGTCTTCCCAAATGAGTATTGTAAATATCATAGCAGAATATCCCCAGTAATTTTACACAAACAAAAAGGGTGAAAAAGTTATTTTCTAAATAAAGTGCAGTCTGCCCTAACAGGAATCTTAAAACAGACGGAATAAAGATGTCTTGGGGATTGTGTTTTTCTCTTTAGTCTTCTAAAAAGCTGTTTAATACAACACATCCAATTAACCTCCATTAAGGCAAGAGATAATACACAGTGTATGGCTATATTGAAAAGACGACATTCATTCCAATGTAAAATGAATAGCATTGTATTAACGTTTATTTCTAATTACAAGAAACAGAATATCAGTCCCTTATTTGTACAAAAATACCTGAAAGATTACAATTAGGTTCACAAGCCAAAAAGCTATTTACAGTATGAAGCAAAGCATATTGAATAAAGGTTTTGTCTCTTAAGTTAATACCTTTTGCATTCCCTGAAACTTTAAACTTTATTCCATTTTACAGTCACTAAATCTTGCATTGTGACAATATAATTTACGATAAGCAAGTCTTGCCACTGGAAAGGTGCATTGATTGGTCAAACTGTCAGGTATTTAGTGCAGAAAAGATAAGACAAAACATCTAAACTGAGGCACGTGTTTCTTCAAGATTAATTAACAAATAAAAAGTTTTTGTACTTTAACACCTACTGTAACATAACTTAACTAGTAACCTCATTACCAAAATGGTTTGGCATTTTCCTTCTCAACATATTCAAGATTGCTACATGAAGTATTTATTTAGAAAATAAAATCACAGGCAAAAAGATAAAAATTCAACAGGCTCCAAAACAACCCTGAGCATCCCCTTTACATTCATGTCATTTAAATACAAAAATAAGAGTCAAATGTCCTTCAGTCCTTGGTATTCTGAGCTGGCAGCCAGCTGAATCTGTTGGAAAACTAAGGTGGTATTGACTGTTTTCCAGCAGAAAGAAGACAAAGCAGTGATCTGCTTAAGTAAGATTGTTGCCACTTTGAAGGTGGTCACTTTCTCAAAACAGCTCACTTTAGCTGGGAAGAGTACAAAATACTAAGTCAACCATCTACATACAAAAATCATGGTTCATAGTCAAACTTTTATTCTCAATTTAAATAAGATGCAAGGTTTTTTTTATAAATATGAAACACTGCAAATACTATCCGCCTACTGGGAAAAATGCATGGTTGTCACTAAGCTATGTAAACAGAAAAACTTAAAACTACAGCATAAATGGTCTTATTAAACTGGTAATGTAGTTGATACAAGTATCTTTTTTTCTCCTAATAGGGGCCAAATAGAAGCATGCAAAGTGAAGTCAGACTTAAGTTAGCTTAATTTCAAGGTTTTAAAATACATTGTCTAGAAAGCAGGAACACTCATTTCACTATGTACAATAAAAAAACCCCAAACAAAACAAAACAAAAAAAGGCTTCTACTAAAAACAAAATCAAGTTTCTTCATTTTTAGTATCTAGACATTAAATGGAAAAAAATACTAAATGTGTTCTGTAAACTAAAATACAGTGTTTCTATACCATTGACATAGTTTAAGCTGATATGGACGACTCAGGCAGGTTATGGTTTGTCTTAAGCTATTCTTAACACTACATGAAGACCTAAAAGTGTAGGATTGGTTTTCCTTCTTTACCCTTTCAGATGGCTAGGATTTCAAACTCAGTGGCAAATATTAAAGATGAACTAGCCCATNGTTTCTATTCCCAGTATGTTCTTTCTCACCACATAAACTTCCAAGGCCCTACAAAAAGCAAAAGGGGTACGGTTCTGATGTCCTATCCCCAGGACAGCTGTATGTCACTTTATGTAGCTTTACTATATGGAAAGAGCTCTTTGAAACACTCTGAAAATTCAAGGAGCTATAAAGCTAAAAACACTGGGTTTTAATTTTTTTTTTAATTTTGTCATACTAAGACTACCCGCAGAAGAATCTTCTCACAAAAAATGGTGGTTTCAGATACAAGTGTAGTCATTCAGTCCTATTCTATTTAGTAACAGTAAGTTTCCTCAGGAAAACAGTCAAAAGGCTGTAAAAACCAAGCCACCACTCCAATAATAAAAATTTGTGCATAGAATCTAATACAGTCTTTCCATGACCGGATGCCACTAATATGCCATCAACATACTACAGCCATAATGCTACAAGTCAACAGTTTTAAGAGTACGTATATTGGTGGTATGTTCTTTTAGAATTGTATCCTCATTGCTTCTTCAAAGACATCTGCAGATCATTGAACCTCAGGTCTCCAGAGAAGTATCGAGACACATGCGCACACACACACACACNGCCTAACGGCTCGAAACACTGGGAAGTGATTTCAGTTAAAACAGTTCCCACACCAACCGCCTCACTGAAGGAATGGTTATTTGCAATTGGAGGATCAAGGTGGGACTTGTCTAACTTTAACACTGATTTATCATCAGAAAGAGTTATTGTGTAAACATTAAATAATNTTCTTGATTTTCTTCTAGATCCTTTTAGGCTGAAGCATTCCATACATTTTAGGGTGCAGATTAATACCCAACTCCTGCATGAATTTTAAAAGCCACATCAGCTCCTAATATAGGCTGCATACAATATCCAAAACAAAGTAGGAGTGCAAAAAAAGTGATCAATACAAAAAGTAAACACACTAGTCTTAATTGTCAAGATTATTCCAGGGCAAGAGTTCTTTTCAAAGATTTCTCCTCACACTTGTTCCTGTTAAGTGGCCCAGCCAAGATAGTTTCCAGTTTTGTTTCAAATTTGCTCATTGTACAGACCCTCCCCCCATT
>WEIV01018565.1:21122-42045 GCA_013390005.1 Calyptomena viridis
AAAAAAAGGTACTTTAGGAGAATAGCTAGCAACATCATACACTATGTAACTGGCACTTTTAAGTTGACCAACAAAACTGAACTCCTAACTCAAATGGTTAAATACATAGTAGGAAGAGGAGAAAAAAATTCTAGCTAAAACCCCCATGTTTTTTTCCCTTGACATTTATGAACTGAGGAAGCAGATCCTTTCCATGCCACAGGAAACAAGAATATACCTTTGGCACGAGGCTTATAGCACTAATCAATAGGGGGTTTGTGAGATGGCCAAGCACAGTACTAGGGCAGCCTGAAGGCCTCTTAATTGCTAGTCACTAAGCCAGGAACACACTTTTCCAAGACTGAGTTGCATAAACTGCTTGTAGTCTTAGGAACTCAAGAGAACTTACTCCAGCTCTTCATAACTGATTGAGAAATACCAATACCACAAAAATGCACCATCATAACCACAGTCAGTTCAGTAGTCAGAGACAGGCATATCTTGCCACCGTCAGAAGCCATGCATGGTATTTGAACATTCCTTTTTACTACTGAGAAGACCAGATGTGTGGAAAAGGGACCAAAAGCATTAGGATCCATCAGGGAGAAAGGTCTTACCTGCCCTGTGGTTACTGCAGCTCATGCAGATATCTTTAAATTATCTTTCATCTAGCTGTTTTGGATAATGCATGGTATCATAAACTGGGGACACAAAGAAAAGCTCTGCACAAAGCAAAGTTGCAACTGTTTACTCAACCTCTGGCAACCAACTGGCTCCCACACAAACAGTGACTATAGAGATGCATCATCAATGAAAGCTTCCAGAGACAGTCAAAGATAGCAGTATCAGATGCTCTTCCATGAGCCATCAGGAGACTGTTAACTTTCTACCTTCTTTTGTTCAATAACACTCAGAGCAGGAAAACACAGTCAAGACTTTTCCATCCTGAAAATCATAATCCTTAGATCTCAAAGCACATAGGTAACACAGTTCTTTTGTCACTGCTGACTGACCTTGCTATAGCCAAACTAACCAATCTTCACTTCCACAGTGAGTAAGCCGACTAGGCACAAATTTAACACCACCTCAAAGGCCCTAACACATTTATAAAAACCTCAAGGAGGATGGGCCACCAGATTCCTAAGGCCACAAGACAAAATGAGCCCAAGATTATAAAGATCCATAGTGTGAGAGGACCAGAAACCCAACAAGTCAGCAGTGTTTTGTTTTCAGTCCTTCATTTTCTCAGTCTCACTTCTCTGTTTGACCTGCTCAGCTAAAACCCAACAGCCTTAGCACAGCCAAGACCCCAAAATGCTGGTTGATGAATATGTACATGCACTACAACCTTCTATTTCTCTAATGTGTTTTATGCTTCACAAAGATTAGTGTTGCTTTTGAATTAGAAAATGCTGAAGAAAAGTTTGAATTTCACTGTCTCCTGAGAAAGGCAACATGGATGTTTCTACCTTAACCCCTGAGGTTAGTGACTGAAGGCAGCCATGCTTTTCGCATCCTACAAATGAAGAACTGCTGAATGCAGTTCAAGCAAATTCCCTTCAATAACCATAACTCCATATAAATAAGGGAAACCATGCTCAGATGGTAAGTAAATCTCAATTACAGACATATTAGAGAGTACTGGAAGAGTTACTTTAATTTCTTTGTTCTACAACGGAAAAAAATAGTGAGAAATCACCATTAACTGCACTGATTCATGCAAATGGCTGATTATAAATTTGTGGGGAAAATGGTTAGGTACAACTTTGCCTAAAAATATGTCCTCAGTGCAGATTACAAGAATGAACTATTTTCAAATTCTAATATTTTCTAAAACTTGATTGCCTCTGTTGGGAAAAAAAAAAAAAAGGAAGTTTAAGTGTATGAAGAGTTAGGACACACTCCTTCAAACACGCACTCTGACTTTTTGAAATCTAGGCAGGTAATAATGGGACTACTCAAGAATCAGGTTACTCAGAAGTGCTCAGAAACCCGTAAACCATTACAGCAGAGACTGTGCTCTTGTCTTAAAAGCTTACCATCAGACCATAAATACTAAGCAACAACAATACCTACCCATCTACAAGACCTTGTTGCTTAATAATCCTGTGAGATTCTTCTCTAGAGATTCTGCCGTGAAACCAGTGCTGTGTCCTGTGAATAACTGGAGGTGAGAGGGAAAAGAAGGAAAGAGAGGATGGTTAAAAACAGTTACATGTGCAATATTTTTTTCCACACACTCGTTATTTAAACATTTTAAAAGTGGCATTATCTACATGTATTTTCTGATTTGCAGATGTACCATTAGGTTAACAAGAGAAATCACTTTTAATATTGCCTTTTCATAGCTTCTTGAAAATGTTGGGACTAACAATTCTAAGAACACAACGCATAAGGTAATGAGTTAGAACCAAGTCCCTTTAACCCTCAAAAAAGAAAAGTACTTTAGCTTATGTTTTCAAGGTTGGAGGTATCCCCAGATATTTTTATATTTATTGTTTTAGTGTTTTTCAAATGGTATTCTTAAATTCTGTTCAACAGAATAGAAACACAGAATAGCAAAAGAGATAGCTGTGTTTCCTCTAAGAAGTCCACAATATTAATATGCAATTTCCTATTATTTTAATAAACTTACAATCTCAGAAATTCAGGATTTGCATTACAGGCATACATATTTATATATTATTCAGTTACTATGGAATGAATTCCATTTTGAAAACTCTTATTTTTACTCTAAAGATTAACAGATCATTCATTGACTTTTCTTGTCTAAAATGGAGAATTAACTGCTGGATTGTTTTAAATGGAAACACTTACGAAGTGTCTATTTTTATGTAATATGAGTTTCGAAAGACTGATAGTGAAGAAAAGCTTGAGTGTGCCATCAAAAGAAAACAAGCTCCTTCTACTATATCTGTATGGGAACGCACGTTAATGACACGAAAGCTACTGATAAACATGAAAATTGTATTTGACATCAAGGCATTTATACTACATGACTTCACTCTGTCTCTATATGAAATACAGCTTTTCTTTACCTACAGAGGCCTCTGACACTATGCCTAAAAACCATCAGAATTTACCTGTACTCAGTGTGGAAGGATGGAGTGGACTTTGGCTACCCAAGATGTTCATTCTTGTGCTACGTTTCTATAGAGAAAACGAATTACCGTTAAATCCACACTAACGCCTCAACAGAAGAGAATTAGTGCACATGCAATACAGATTTAATTTACAGGAAACTGGGGGCTGGGCAAATTTAATGCAAGGATGAGAAAAAGAAATGCACTTTGAAGGGGGCTAATCTACAAGCAGCAGCTCATTTCAGTTGGCTTAAAACACAAGCCAGATGTTAATGATGAAAGCTCAGTACCTTAAAAAAAAATAAAGGGAAAAAAAATTAGAAAAAAAAAAAAGATGGAAAAAAAATGACAGAGAAAAAGAAAAATCTGGTATGTTTCTGCTCAGGCAAAACACCAGGCACTCAGTAAATCAAGCAGTTTCCCTCCCGTACATAAAGCACCAGCTAATGCTTCAGTAATGACTTCTTTTCCCTAAAAGACGAGCATGTGGGAAAACTTGTACTGCAGCTGTCTGTCCACAAGACACTATAAACAAGTTACATCAGTTTTCATTGCAAGAGGTCCTGCCTCTTGTATATTCTGCAATTAAACTTACTGGGAGCAAGCCATTAGTCAGAGCCCCAGCCTCTTCCATGTGGGGAAGCATTTAATTTGACATATTCCTCCTCAGAGACTGGTTTTGCAAACTGGCAGTAAAGTTCTGGTGGGTCTGCTTTCCCCCTCAACTTTCCTCTGGACACTAGGGGGACAGAGAAGCAGTGGTAGAAGGTTGTTGTGAATGTGACAGTTTTGCTAAAGATGGATATTGACTTTTAGATCTGCATGCTTGCAGTGTGATTGCTTCAGGTCGGAGCTAAGCTATACTGTGACCAGCACTGCACTAAAATCATAGCACACTCTGTGTTTTGGCTTTCAACAGACACTTACTGATTGCAAAAATAGAAAAGAAGAGAAGATAGCTACCCTCCAAGCATGTCCTTCTTCCAAGGCAGCACTCTGTGCTTCAGCAGGATTTTCAATAACTCTTCCTATTTGCCCCGAAAAATCCATTGCTACTAGTGAGTTTTCAGATACACTTCTCTGAAAAGGAATTTTCACTTGTTTCAAAAAACAGGGAAAGCAAAATCCAGCTTGAGAGTTTCATTTCAAAATGTTCTGGTTTCAGAAGATTGTCCAAAGTTCTCCTTCAACATCACAGGAAATACATCTTATTTTTTTCCCCTTTCAAAAGATTCACAGACATAAAAAGATGTGGCTTTTCTTTTTAGGCCATAGGGGAGGAAGGGGATTCGAAAGCTGAGAATAAAATCTGTACTGCTGAAATTGCCCCCTTGCCCTATTGCTATATTCCAGTCATTTTCAGGGCCAGTTGGTATCCAAATATAGGATCTTCACTTTTTGATAGTTAACAGTCAGCTCTTGGCCCAACATATTTTAGGAAATTTACGTGTTAGTTTTGCCAGACCTAAGCTGGCTTCTGCAGAGACAGCCAGATGTCTTTGCACCATATAACTCAAAGAGCATGACGTATCCAAGATTTTTCAATCATGTGGATCATGTAAGCCTAAGATAATGGAGAGCCAACCACAGAAACTGTACTCATGCAAAACATGAACTTTACATTGATTTGTTACACAATGCTGAATTTACATTTCTTAGCGTAAAATTTTCCACTTTTAAAATGCAAAAGCAAATGTATCTTTTCCAATATCATACATCGATGAGGTAAAGTTCGCTACTTACTACTGGAGTGGAAAAGTGTGGAAGCACGGCTTTTCGCTGCTGAGGAATTCTGTAATTCTGATACAGTAGCATTCCATACTGCCAACAGAAATGCAAAGACGTTATTATTCAAATATATACCCAAGAAAAAAACCTGTAGTGATTTCGTAATATCACTTACACTTATGCTAGAGCAAGGTCCCACCAGTTTATTATTTTCATGATCAGAAGCTGTCCCAAAGCAATTTGCATTAAGAGTTATTGGCAGGCGGCAATCAAGCAGTAAATATGCACAAGTTTTATTTAAAAAATACAAGCCTGAGTGAAATACACAGTTGATTTCTGCAACTTTCAGCTATCACCATGTTTTTCTTGGAGAATACAAGCTTTCAGCTGAGGTCAGAACATGCTCTTTTTACTCTCTAGTAATTTGAACTTAGAAAAAAAATCTGCATAAGACATTCAGACTCAGTTTTCATAATGATAAAAAATAAGAACCTTTCTAATTCACTAGCTCTTTTAATAAATTTCAGTGGGAAATAACACTTGGTACTTTTCTCATCCTTTTAAAAATGAGATGATTGAATTCCAGTCATGCTCCTTGTTGAACATGGTAAATTTTAGCAACACTAGTAGCTAGGATGGTAGGAAAACACTTACTCAGTGCCTTCCCTAGAAGCAAAGTGGTGAAGTATAGCAATGTTGCTTACTGAATGTTCTAACTGAAATGGTTTATACAATTTGTGAACAGGGTAGTATGGAAAGTACTATGGAAAGCTAAATCAGAAGGTGAATTAAAAAGAAAATCATGGACACTGCCTTGTGGCACAGCCTTAATTTTCACTGATTGTACACCCTTAATCATCTTTCACCGTTCCTTAAAAACAAACCCTTTTTTTCCTGTATGTAAGACATAGTAAGGTAGAGAAGAACAAAGCAGTTTTCAAGAAAGCATATTCAGGGAAAGACTTAAAACTACACCAGAATTTATGCACATTATGCACATTTTCCTATGATGATCAGGAAGTTCTCTGCTTCAAAGGGCACCAAATAGTCAACTTTCTCATCAGTTCCCTCCTTTCTGATTTTGTTTCAAAAAAACAGTGAAGTCTCCTATCATATTATCAAAAAATTTCCATTATTTGCTCTCAGATATGAGTAACTTTCACCCAGAGATAGAGTTAATTTTTGTTACTTCTTTTAATAGAACCTTCAGAAAACTAGAAAAAAATTGCAAAATGCACTCTGTTCTAGTTAAGAGAAAGCTTTACCATTATCAAAACATTTTCTTTAGCTTTATGATAACTTGCAAACATCTTGTTAAGCAGGTTTTTTGATTTATTCATATTATCTCAAATTAGGATCTAAAACTAAAACTTTACTTGATTCATATGTGAAAGGAATAGAGCTCAGTTCTGTGCTTAAAATCTTAGATAGGACAGGTCTGCCTGGCATTTTGTTCTTATCTGTACTGTTTTGGTGCAGATGATACTTAAGAACATACAGGTAATTTCTCAGGAACAAAGTAACAAATACAACTTAACTCTGGTGTAGCTTTGCACAAGTAGAAGAGATTATTAGATACCTTGAGGAGTCGAAAGGCAGTCATCCAGCACGTCCTGCTTTGCTCATCTTCAGCACACAACAACCGCAGTTCTTTAGTTTCATTTCTCACTCTGTTGGGCTTTAGAAGTATTAGAGGGAAGTCAGCTACATTCAGTAGAAAACCAACAGCACAACTAAGTTTACTGCAGAGTAAAGGTAGGTACAGTATTAGTCTTAAGAACTAGCCAGAAAAAAACTTGCACCACCTTGAATTAAAGCTCAGGAGACACTGAGCATGCTTTCAAATAAATCACTTTCTCAGCTGGGTCTAGCAAGATAAAACATTGGTGCCTCCTGACTTGTAGGACTTGGACTCCTTGTGGGTCACTTCCAACTCAGGATATTCTATGATTCTGTGCTTTGAAATAACCTGCAGAGAGTTTATAGGAACAAGGTACTCAGGCCATGCTAGAACTAGACCAGGGCATTTAGTTTTATTGGATTTGGTTGTTGGGGTGGGTTTTTTTGTTTGGTTTCTTTCTCTTTTTCAAAACCGTGAGAAATTTTATAAGCCCCTATTCCAAGATGAAGGACAAAAGTTTTAATAACTGAGGGTAACTGAAAGTTTGCTTCCATCAGTTCAGGATCTGTCCTGCAGCCAGTTTCTTTGATGTTGTCTAGTTCTGGATTGGTTGCTAGGAAGGAGACTGCTGTCAATAAAATCAGCTCCCAGCCTTATTTTCTTCTCAGAAAATTATACTTTTCAAAGCTTTGAAATACTTTCCAAACCAATCTATCAGCACAACAGTTTTAAAAATTTTCAAAGGCCATGGCTTCCACTGCTTAGTCTTATTTTCATTTTTCCAAGACAATCTTCCTCTTCAAATAAAGTGAAAACTCTGGTCCACACTAATGGTAAAATTACTACCCATTGGAGCTTGATCTTTTGTTGCTGTATAATTTCAGTGCTCACTGTCCACAGAAACTTCTATTCAATTAGAATACTTGGAAAAAGCTTTCATCTGTGAGGTGAACCAAGGCCACCTCGCAGACACCATGCTTCAGCAATGAGCTGTTCTTGCACAGAAACTTTGCAAACCAAAGGAGCATCAGATAAAGTGTTAGAAGTGTCACATAAAATGATGACAAGATTCACAGGACACGCCTGCCAAATGAAAGATGTTAAAGATCAAGTCCTTATGACAGAAAAAGCTTGAGGAGTTTTACATACAAATCCTATTCAGCTGTGGGTTGGGGTGATTCTGCACTACCAACACCGCCTGGAACTTCGGTAGAACTCAATGTGAAGATTTACCTTTATACAAAATCCATACTCTGCAGGTGCATTGTACAACTTCTTTCCTGCTATCAACGAGAAGATATTGCTGTCTTCTAGGTCAGCCAACAGTTGCAAATGTCTTGGTTCCTGAGGAAACAACGTGTTTTATCACAGGTAAGTGTAAGGTAAGTTTTGGAAGATCTTGTGCAAGCTTTGAAGTCCCTCCTGCCCAGCCTCCAACAGAGGGCAGTGTATGAACACTGCTCCTCTCCCAGGCAGCCTCGGGTGGACACGGCGTCCTCACCTCTTAAATATCAACCTACCAGCAGAAGGTGATTGATACAGGGAGCTTACAAAACACTTATGCAAACACATCACATTAAAAATGGCATAGCCTATTGCTCCAGAGAAATCTGAAGGTTAGCACGACTTCAGTAGCCACAGTGATGTTGCCCGGCTAGTTTGGTTTTATTTTATAATGAAACTATATAGCTTTGTTCTATATGCATTGAGAGCCCAGGGCTTGACTGTCATTTGATCACGGTTTACTTATCCTTTGCTATGGAATAGAAACAGGGAACACTGAGTGGAGATATTTAAAAACCAGCAAAACATACCCACTGTAAAAGCAGAAAATGCTTTCACCTGCTAGTACTGTGCAACTTCTTTTTTAATCTTACCTTTGAAGTTCCTTTTGTAGAACAATAAAGTCCTGATCTCCTTAAACACACATACAGTTTCTTCCATGATTTCCTACCCAGCTCTTTCACATGCAAGAAACCTTGAATTTCAGGGCAGCTACTGGAATTTAAAAAGTTCTGTTGGAGAGGAAAATGAAAATGAAGATTGCATCCTGTGGATGGATTATAAAATTGTCACTGTATTTGCAGACCAGAGAAGTAAACAGCAAATCACTTTGCTGATCTGAGGTGCAATTTCACACTAGGCTTAAACTGATCTAGATGTTTAATCTGATTTATGAACAAAATGGATATTCCTGCCCCTCCCACTGTATCCTACCTAGCTATTTCCTCCCACTACTGACATCTTGCTATTCTCTGTGTCAGTACTTAAATCTCCAAAAAGCTAAGCATTTCTCTGTATTCCCGTTCTTCTTGCACTTGGCCTGAAGGGAGTAAAGTCAATTTATTAACTCCTAAAATAATACCTTGTCACAGCAATTCTGGCAAACTAACTTGGAAACATTGGCCAAACCTTCCATCTTTATACTGAAGTTTTTGAAAGGGAAGGGCTATTTCAGGATTTCTGGCATTAAAGCTGTCCCAAGACAAGAGGTATGACAGACAAAAGAATCTATAACCGAAAATGAAATGTAGAGCAGCCAAATAAGTGCCAGCAATTATACCAGACTTCAAGATTCAGAAGCATTTAAGTTCTTGACAGAAGTAGAGGGACTACATAGGGAATAATTTGATTTGTGATATACTGCAGGAAGGAAGCATTAACTATGGTAGGAGAATTGACAGATTGCTCCCTTATTACAATGGGCCAGATGTATAAATGACAGAGGGCTTCCTCAGTAATGCCAAATTAATAAATTCAACAGTATGAAGAAAAATGCATAAACCTGTTTGGCCTAGATGCCTTTGCCATTCTTCAAATCTGTGTTTTGGTGTTATTTGGTAGACAACGCTCACAGGAAACAAACCCAAAAATCAGTGCCCTGTATCAGAATTTTTACTTGCGTAAAATGCTATTATCTTCCAGTTCTCCTCCTCATCTCATCTAATGGAATGGAAAAGAAAGTCAATTTTCCTGCTATTTGTACTATGAATCCACTTCTCAGCTGTGAAAAGGAAAGACAAAAAGAAAAATATATTCTTTTTGTCCAGTCAGATTAAAGAAAAGTAAACTAAGATGCAAGCTTTTGTGTGTGACTGAGCCACATTGAGACTAGGGAAAACAGATCCTGCTGATTTTAACGGTATTGTTATGACCAAAAATACTAGCTCTTAATGCAGTATATGGTACCATGAGATGATATTTAGTATTCATCCCTGCTATGTGTGTAATTAAAAACAGTGGAATTGGTCAGTGTCTAAGGTGGCCTGAGATGCAACACGCTTAATGACTACTAGGCTGCAGGAAGTTTACCTTCAATAAATTAAATCTGGTTGTGTGGGTTTTTTTAAAGAAAATAAGCTTTTAATATAAATACTTTAAGGAAGATTGGGGTTTTTTATGGCTAAACAATGAAAAAATTAGAATATAATCCTCTTTTCCTCCCTCTCTTGTGCTGTTAACTCTGTGACTTTTACTTCTCCAGGACTGTACCTAACCGAACTTTCCCAGAAGAAAATTCTTGTATCTTACAAGGTTGTAAGGTCTTCCTTTTGCAAGCACTTGCGTTACCCTGTGTTCAAAACTCTTCCATCTTCAAGAACATCTTACTCTTTTAGGGAGTCCCTGCTGCTTGTATTAACAAGCAAACTCACTTCTCCACTTATACTATAGGAAAAAGGGTCCAAGGTGTGAACATCTCTCTTCCTACCGGTCTATGGCAATGCGAGTTCTTGCCAGTTTTGGTTCCCAATTACAACTTCATTGCACATGACTTCCATTTTTAATTCCAGAAATTGGATTGATTTTTTGTTTGTTTCGCAGCTGAGAGTGGATGCTAATGTTTTAAATTCTTCTCAGTGAACGTAGAACCAGAATTTAATGGATTTTGATATGGTTACAGGACAAAATTAGTGCATTGGTTCAAAAGTCAGTAGAAACTTGTTGTCTTTAAACAGAGAGTCGGTGCATATTTGCAAACACGTAAAATCACAGAACTCAATCTATTTGTACGTATACACTCTCCATATATTTGTGCCTTCTGCTTTATAATTTGTCTGTTATTCATGGCATTGTCTTCCAGGCACCATGACCTTATATTCTTAAGACAGTACTCTTAATAAACTGTGTTTTAATTTGGCCTCCTGAGATGAATGTCCCCAGTTTGAGAAACAACTGAAATGAAGAAGATTTAGATTATGGGGTTTAGATCAGAGTGCTAAAATTGACAGACTTAATCAGTTACTGATCAGAGATGTAACCCACTCTTCAGTACCATCCTTGAAGGTCAAGCAACTGTGCCACCACCACGGCTCCTACATGAGCAAGCAAGAAGCTCTACAGCGACATCAAAACTTCAGTATAAATGCCGCACATATGCCACTATCATGCAGACTACACAACTCTACCAACACATATATGTACATATGCACAAGGTACACACCCCTGTATTTTAACCTGGGGAGCTTTAAATGGGATTACTTTGCAAATACTGTATTCAAATTTCTACTTGCACTTACTTCTTCAGGCAGTATTTTTCTATGCAAAAAAGAAACTAGTTGGCTGAATCATGGGGAAGTTGGTCCTTATTGCTAATTCTTGCCAGGCACAAACATGGGACATAAAAAGGAAAGCAAAACCTCTCATCATCTCAAACCCATCTTCTAATACCCACATGCACTTTTACACTTTCTCCTGTGCTATGATGTGGAGTATAGAAGAGTACTTCTGTTCTGCTTTTTATAAAAGGTATATTTGTTTTTCTAAAAACATATCTGCCAAGACTGTTTTTGGAGCAACATTAGGTGGCCAAACCAGATACCCACAAAGTTGAGTATCAATGGAACAAGTATGTATGAACATAGCTATGAATACTTTGTGTTTACAACTTACACCTCAGTGCCACTAGGCAAGATCTTAGATATTTTCAACATTAGCACCATATGCTAACTCACTACACTGGTCTTTCTCTGACCAGCTATTTCCAGACCCTTGAATTCTCCCTTCCTTCCTTCCTCTCAACTTCTCTCCTCCAGCTCCAAAACTTTCTTTGTCCATACAAATAATTTCCAGTACCTGCAAAAGTTGTGACTGTGGGATACTGCCATTCGTTTGCTGGCACCAGGCAACCATTTGCTCTGGAAAGAAATTCTAGACAAAAAAAGAGAAGACAGTTGGAAGTCACTTTACATGTGAACACTCTTACACATAGCTAGTGAAATTTTCTTCCAATCATTCATTTTTTTGAACTATCACTATTAAATTAATTTGGAGATCCTCTGACACAGTAAGTAATACTAGGGCTTTCAAGTGCAGTTCTTCCCTTCCTTCTGCTCACCAGATGCCCATGCAGACAGACTGTGGGTTTTTAAAATATCTGATACACAGCATTTCATAAGTGCATTTTCCCATCACTTCCTCTTCTACTGAGGGCTTTTGGGGATTGCTAACAGCCTCTATTTTCTTGGAAAGGACAAGATGAATGGTCCTGCAGGTTGAGTATGCAGTGATTCCTTGTTTACTGCATCAATAACTTGACTTCACACTTACTCCTTCAGCTCCTCTTCATTTGCCATGTTTTAAAATGCCTACATAATTGACTACACTGAGTTTACTATACAAAGCAATGACATGAAATCATTCTTGAAATTTTTAAGCATTATTTGAAGCATGGAGACATGCAGAAATGACTGAAATAAAACAATTACTTCATTATAACACGATGAATCACAACAAAAACATTTCCATTTTAGAACATTTGTCTCTCTTCAACCAATATAAATTTCACTCTTTAGGGCATAAAGAGAAGGGCTGAAGAGGACTCACCCTTCTGTCAGGTAAGTTGCACCATGATTTAAGAAAGCTAACATTTACCAGCTCCTCTTGAGTAGAAACAGTGCCATATGGCAACAGCTAATGCAAGGGATAGGGAGCCTTCACATTCTTACACCAAAAGAATGATTTATTCTGTGATTGCAGGAGCCTGGGACTGAGTGCCAAGCATTCTGGGTTTTACTCCCATGCTCTGTTATTAATTAAAATATACCACATGAAACCAATGTGCTAGCTCCTATGATACCAAAACTTCCATACAACACTCAGATGTTCATAGGTTATCAGATGGCAAGATCGACAGAAGTGAAAAATTATGAATGCTCCATGTACAGAAATGTTTCACACAGTAAGTCAAGGCACAGACTCTGAAACAACTGCTAGCAGATAACAAATACATGTGCAAGCACACGTGGGGGGACACAGCAACTGTGCATTAGCATCCACAAGGAAAGGAATGCATCACCTGCAGTTACTTCAGCAATGAGTTGACATGAGACTTTGTGTATCTTTTTTTTTCTCACACAAAAAATGCCTGACTGACCCAAAATCCATTCCTACCTAACCACCACTGGATTATTCTTCTTCAGTTATCTAGATGGGTTGCACCAACTGATATTGTTTCATGTCAACAGTCTGTTCCAACTTAATTGTTAAAATAAAATGTGAGAAGTCATCCCTAGATAAGCAGTTACACAGTAACCAGTTAAAAATTACAACATTCAAAGGATCTTACAAATCCAGGAATAAGTATAGCTATGACATAAAACTTTTCAAGCATGGATATACATGAGGACATAGAGAGGGGTAAACTACTATGATGAGTAAAAAAGGCAGAGCATTCCAGTAAAACACAGCCATAGGTGAAACAACGTTCAATATAAATAACGATTAACTGGAAATTCCTTGTATGTAGTAAGTGCTTTAAGGGTTACCCAGAGAGGTTTGGTTTTTTCATTAATTATTACTGTCAGAAATTAAAAGGTTTGGATACTGCATGCTACGCCATCAATTTGCTTCAAATCAAGTAACGTTTAAGATAATGAATAAATTGCAATTCTGATTGTTTTTCTTAAGCCAACGAAGACTTCCCTGTCTTGGTCACTCTCCAATATAACAACAGACATTTTGGAACAAGTATATTTGGTAACTTGAAAATACTTGAGGTTTTTAGGCTGGGAGGAGAGTATAAGGAATTTAAACATTGGTTAAAATTTCTTTGGAAAGAATTCTGTTAGAGTTGGTTGCCTATTTTTTTTACAATAGATGTTTAAGACATAACAATGCCCAGCAATGTTATTTCAATCCATCCCTCTGTGGTGTAAACAACTAAGTAATGAGACTCACCATGGGGTTTTTGAAAAATTCATATTTTGCATAATTCTTCCTGAACAAAAATTTACTTTCACTTCCCATTGTGGACTCAACTTGAACTATGAGCTCATGATCTTCCAAGCACCTCTCTGTGGAAAAAGAACACGATGTTAACACACAGCCAATTAGCAGAAGGACTGAGACCAACTAAGAATAGGAGCAAAACAACTCAGTGTAATTCCAACACCTTTAAAGAAATTAGCAAAACACATCCTAGCTTTCAAACCATATTGCCATGAGGCAATACTTCTTAAAGTATTACAAATTTTAACATTGTATGGCAGTGTTCTTCAAAGATTTTCTATCTCAGAGCTTCATAAGCATAGACTTTTGAGAAAGGAATAGTTTTTTTTGTGTGTGTGCAGAAACTTAAAGAATACAGAAAAACCTCTTCTTTTGGTGCTGGTTGTATGCTGTGGAACTGGCAAGGTGGACAGGTTTAAGGGGGAAAAAATTACAGAAAGGCCACTGTTAGGTCTTGAACTATCATAGAAATACAGTGTCTTATTTGATCACACTCTATAAACCCAGTTCATTTCAAGGTGAACTTCAGGCCTTTATTGTAGATGCTAGACAATGGGGTTTATTATGAAAGAGGTCACAGGATCTACTTTACAGGAATACTGACAGAGACAAATGTTTTGTACACATGACAGGGCAATTTTCTGCTCTAGATTTGGTTACAAGGTAACTCCCCATAACCACCACTTCTCTGGTCAAAAGAATGGCACATCAAAGCATGAACAGATAGCTTAACAAATCCAATTGACTGAAGGCAGTAACTCAAAAGAAGGCAACTGACTAAGTGTGCACTCCTTAATGAACTCATTATCTTGGCAAGTCTTCAGAAGTTTCTGAGAAAATATTTAGGTATTTTTCAAAAGTTTTAACTAGTCAGTGCTTTCATCCCTTACATAATATGAAATTAAAAAGTTAGGTCAAACAAAACATAACTTTTGCAAAGCTTTACACAAATTGCCTGTGACTTGCTGACCAAAGAAGTTTGGAGAGTCCCTTTCCCCACCTCATATGTTCCTGTAATCCTTGCATTCCTAGAATTAGAAATGCCACCCAAGATCTTGGGGTGTTTTCAGGATAGAAAGCAAGCAGTTATGGGCATCTCAGAAATAGTAACTTCTGGAATGTCACTTGAATTACTGAATTTAGCATATTAATGTATGTTTTTTGATTGAAAATTTAACCTATGTCTGAATGTTCCCATTGTCTTTTTCACCTGCATTTAGGTTGTCAGTCATCACTGGCTCATTGATGACTTCAGCCTTTACTCTGCATTTGCAATGTCCAGCCTTGCTATAGATTGTGTTTTCCAGGGGTTAACACTGGAAAATGTCCACAGTGGGCTGCTCTAGTGCATTAACACCATGCTACTTTTAAAGGGTAGTTCTTTGACTAATGTGTGTGACAATACTGTTACTGGTGGCTATTAAGGTAGGACATTTTACACCACCTCAGCACTCATCACCTAAACCTACACATTATCTAGGGGCTTCACAGGTGAACTTTCAGGTATTGCTGACCTGTTGCTACTATCATGGATTTAAGCAACTGGTTAAGTCAAATCTCCTCCATATTGTGATGAGGATTGTGGGCCTATGAGGTGGAGGGTCTGTTTTTTAAATTATAAACATTTAATTACATTGGTATGAAACTTTATCACAGTATGAAACTCGAAATACCATATGTCCTGTTACTGCCTGTTCTCCCACCACAGAAAGTTGTGGTCTTCATTTTCCCTAAACCACTGAAAATTGCTTGCCTAAAGGCAGGGACAAACTGTTTATTCTGTTCTGTGGAAATGCAGTATAGATGAACATTTGTCAATTGGCTTTGTATTTCAACAGTTTGTAGATATACTCAGGGCCTATTTCTTAGATGCTTTAGACAACTGACCTTTATCTATCCTACATGTTACTAAACCAAGATCCTCTGGGGATTCTGTAGTGATACTCCCACTGATTTAATGTTTAAATTTTCATTTTGATGGCAAAAGCCATCTTGGAGAAAAGGTACAGCATTTCATAGCAGATGCATGTAAAAAGGAAGCTAGCCCAGGTCAGTTCACTAGTAATTTGTAGAAGTTGTACATTTGGGAAGTCTCGGGTAATTTGCACTCCTTTAGTACAAACAGGATGAACTACCACTTGACACACTAGCAACTCAGTCTCAGCCCTGCTTTGAGCTTCCTGCTACAAAACTAGAAGCACAGATGTCAGCCTGTTAAGTTCAATAGGTCAGTCTGTCTTCAAGTGGCACAGCTGCTGACATGACCAGAAATGTGTCCTTTCAGTTTATCTGATAGGCTCCACTCAGTCTCCTCTACACACTTCCTAGAAGAACAGGCATTCCCCCCTTCCCCCACAAAAATTGCTCTGTATTATCAAAACTTCTACAAAACTGTTGCAGTGATACAAGGTGGGAAAAGGAGCTGGATTCCATCATGAGCAACTCATGGGCACGGCCAAAAATTCCAAATTAGAGAATCTCTATGAATGACAGGTAGACCACCATATGAAATAGACCTCTCTGCTTTTGTATTTTATCAAGTGCTGTGTCTAACTGTTCCACTTTTAATTCATTCATATTAAGGCAAATCAATGCATACAAACAAAAAAACTATGTACAAAACTGCAAAAACTACAAAACTGTCTTCTAAAGCTCACATATTTCAGAGCCCTACTACTTTTCTTTCCTGCTTTAACTATGTTTAGTAAGAGGTATAGTCAATTCTGGAACTGGAAAAATGAGGTTTGTAGGTAGGGATTCTTTCAGTGTCTAGAGACATACTATCATGACATGTCTTCATCATTATTATTTCTGCTTATATCCAATAGAGAGATCTCTGTCCTCATCCTAAATTGATGATAGTTATGAATGGAGTAGCACATAAGGAGAATACCACACTTTATGAACAGGTTAGGTGTACTTCTAGTACACCTATTCTACCTATTCAATTTATTCTAGCAAATGAAATAATGGGACCAATTCGAATTTCACAGACTGCTTAAACCTTGACCACAAAGTGCTTTAGATACTAGTGGTATAGTGCATCAGGGACCACTTTCAAATGTCAGTTCTAAGAGTTTGAGGGCATTGTCACCCCATTGCCTCCAGCGAGAACACAAATACTTTGTGAAGTCCAATAGCTGGAGTTATTTGCAAACATGCATGTTATGTGGAATATACTTGACTAAGCATGCACAGTAAATAGTCAGGTGAGGGTTCCTTACAAACTGGGACCTAGAAGGCAAATGGAATGATAAATATGCAGCTGGCTTCAAAAATTGTCCTCAGTCTACCCAACAGTAAAAAGCTGAACTGGTTCTGCAAACTGAGCTCTTTTGAAAAGTAGTATTAGGCAAGACTGGGNTGAACTAAATGAAGAACTCTTTTGGTGGGCATCAAGATTGCCATTCACAGCAAGAATATATTGTGTAAGAATTAATGTCTTCTGGAAACAAAGAATTCCCACTACTCTTATTTCATATTTCTTTTCACACTACTAAGTATTTATTCGCCATTGTTTCATACATATACTAGCAATCTTACATCTAGAGGAAACAATATGGAACATGAAACACCTGACAATAACTTCACCTAGGGTGCAGACAGATTACTACCTTGATCTGACAGTCTCTGAAATACAGGGAAGCATTTAAGCTACAGAGAAGCTAGAAATAAGCAGATAAGTAATAAGAAATTCAAACTGCAACCAAAAACTGGTGGAAGCATGAAAGTTAGCATTTAAAGTTAAATGACTATGTCAACAGTGTGTACTTTGGGCTCCAAAGACAAGAAACTGGATGTTTTATCCCGTTAAATGAACTCATTTACTCCCTTTTCTGTCCACACCCTTTCAAAAATATGTGAAATCTGTATAACTACATCTTTTTTAATTCTTTTTTCTTTGTCTATTTGCTTTACACCCCCAAAGGCTGCATTACTTTTCAGACAGATCTAGGGCATGGGGTACAGAGGACAGCCCTGGAGCAACCCCTGTGGAACAAAGTTTGGTGGCTGCTGAAGCCCCAACCTGGACACCCTGCTTCTCTGGGGGCCCGCTTTGTGCTTCAGTGCGAAACTGAGGTCCAAGGCAGGCAGGTCCCCATGTATATAAATGCAGCCCGATAAGTATCTTGCTCTTTTCCCATCATTGTTAATTACCAAGTTATTTGTGTGTAAACAGAAGCTTTTGATTTCCTAATCAGCCTCCTGCCCGATTCATTCAGAGATGTCACACACCAGAGTTTGACAGCACAATTAGTCACCATGGAAGCTATTGTGATGTCACAAACACTGAATTGTGGCATCATTGAATGAATCTGGCAGGAGAAGGATGTTGGTTACAAAGGAGAAGGCTTCTGTTTACACAATACCTTGGTAATCAGCAGTGATGGGAAAGAGAATATAGAAAAAGAGAGCCTGGTAGTTTAATAAGCATTGGTAAAACAGAAAATTTGTAAAGGTTTTTAGAAGCGCATGTGGCATATTAAGCTACAGAGATAAAGATTCTGTAATTTATACCTTAATTCTTCACCTAGTCCTATGTCCTCACAACTGAATATACTGAATATTCTGATGTCCTCAGAACTGATATACTTTCAGAACTGAAAGCATATCATAGACATATGCCAGTGAGTATTTCATCTTTATTATTTCATATATTTCTACATTTATAGAGATAATAAAACCATTAAATAATCAGGATATCTTATCAGTTTGGGGTTTTTTTAAGTGTTAGTCTGCAGAGCAGTGAATTTTTTAGCGCTTAACAGTATTGGTTTAGAGCACTATATTTCCAGTAAATTGTTTCCTTTTATTTGTCAGGGTTCTGAATTACATTTTTAGACAAAAAAATCCCTCTGTAAGCTACAGATAGCATTCACAATTCCAGTACTGGTGATCGCAGCTTATGATTTGTCTTCCTCTGTTTTCTAGAAAAGAATTCCCCATGAAGTGTATCGACTAATACTCCAAATGCTACACTTTCTAAAGCGTTATTGTATACCACATAGAATTATAGATAGCATTATCTGAGAGATGTGCAGCTGCAAGCTGCACAGAAGAAGCCTGCAACTAATCAGTGCCACAAGATAACAGGAAAAGCAAGACTGAATAACATAAGATCCTTTCAGGTACTGTAATTAAACCAATTCACGGTGTTATTTAATTCCCCATGGTTCTTCCTCTTGCTGCCTTCTTGAAACTGTAACCATGACACCTTAATTTCAATCAGGTGGAGGAGCTGCTGCCTGGAGAGCAGATGACACTGCTGGTCCAGAAATTGCCCATGGATTTGCTGGTGGTGCTACCATTTTTTCCCTGCCTGAAGTCAAGTTTAGCCAACCCCCTCCCCCACCTCAGCATGTCTAGCTTTCATAAGCATTACTGTAGGTATGCAAAGCTGAGTCTGTTCACCCAGGTCTCCCAGCTGGTGATGAGCTGAGCTGTTTCACAGGACTGTACTCTAAGGATCAAGCTTAATTTGCCTAAGCTGTTTATTTGCAATAGCTTCAGACACAGCGAGGTAGCAACAGTGCGCTAGTGTGAAGATTAGACAATTCTTTTTTTATATAATAAAAAATTGGAGGATGGGAAATAAGACAAGGATGTAAAATGGCTTAAATGCTTAACACATCAAATTGTAATACACAGAAAGCACGTATGTGACTTCAGCTAATTGTACAAATAAAAGCAGTGGAAAGAAAATGTTCCATCTGGAAGCACATTTATATGAATTACACATATTTTATGTTCCCAGGTAACCATGCCACCCCTTTGACCATTCCCTACCTAATCCTAGGTGAGGGTGATGCTCCACTAGAGTCCAGCTGTTATCATCCACACAATGACTTTTGTAAACGAGCAGCTGACAGAGGTCCCTGGCTGTCATGTCTGCTAGAATCTCGACCACTTTGCTTGTTCCATCTTCACTAAAGACTTTTACATCCTGCAACATAAAGGGTACACTTACAGATCAACAGCTCTGAACATAGGCAAACCACACAGCTACTGTAGAAAAGCATCATCCTCTTGGCGTGAGGGTTCCAAGCACCTTGGCAGCCAGGACAAATGAAATGGATGATTCACTTTATAACACTTTCCCTCGATGCCCCCTAGACCTATCTCCCCTCCCCCCTCCCCAACACCTCCCTGCACTAAACAAAGATTCAGCAGGGTTAATATGACCACATACACAGAAAAAGTGAGAGAGCAGGTTCTGTATAAAGCTGTGTAAGGTAAGCAAACGTGAAACAATGTCAAGAGAGTACTTTGGCAACAGTGGGAGAGAGAAATTACATCCAGTCAAACACACACAATTTTCACTGCGATCCCATCGGAGGCCTCCGAACATTCACAGAAGAGCAGGCCAAGACCCCGAAGATTAAAACCGGCTCTTGTTCCCCACTAACTTTTGATTGTTTCATGTTGGGAAGTCCCACTTGCAGTTTGCCAGCGGATCAATTACCTAGCACAGTCCACAGATTTCTCTCCCTGCCCTGACTTCTCTTTTGATCCTAGCTTCAAAGTAGTTTGAAACCAAATGTGCATACGCTGCACATCCTAAATATTAATGGGGATGAGAGAACAAGTCAGGAACCTTCTCCCCACCTCCTGAATTATACAGATGCTTTCCTCTTTGCATTGTTCTGCTCAAGCAAGAGACACTTGCCGCAAAATTATTTCTCCGGGTGAACGTGCAGGTCCCAGATTTAAATCAACTCCGCGTTTAAAATGCTCCACATCCTAGCAAGAGGAGAGTCTAACAAAAACCTGGAGGGTAATTCGATACGGAAAATCTTACCTCAACGGCACGTAAAAGGCAGCAGTCGGAAGAACAAGATGGCATTTTAAATAGGGATTGCCTCTTGAGAGTTAGTTCTCTGCCTCCGCCGACCCTCTGCAGCCTGCGGCTGGGCGCCCGGGGTGCCGGCGGTGTCAGCGGGCAGCTGTACCCTACCTGTCACGTAGCCCCTGCTATGGGGACTGTTTCTGGGGAGGGAAACAACTCTGCCAGGGCTCCACTCAAAGGGTTACACGCAATCTTTGCGGTAGTGAATCAAACCACACTGTGCAGACCAATCCTAGCCCTCCCTCCGACTGATGTAATCATTTCCCACACACTATCAGACTTCCAAATTATTCCCGCCTCCCCCACCCCCCCCCNAGGAATTTATTTTTTTATGACGACCTTCGGGGGTTTGAGACCCCTGGGGCCGTCTCGGGGCGGGGGTGGCCGGCACGCGTGTGCTGCTGCCCCGGCGCCGATCCCGATCCCGCCCGCAGCCCG
>WEIV01018565.1:44104-128091 GCA_013390005.1 Calyptomena viridis
CAAGAAGCACTTCCGACTTCAAGATGTTCTAGTCTCTCTATTCAAATTTATTCCAGCAGAAACAGTTTCACTTCCAAAATTGATTTGGAGCTTATTATCTCCAAAAAAAAAATGAAGCATAATTCATTCTGAATACTCCAATAATGAAAACACTTAGCCTGAAGAGTGGTTCAAAAAGTTAGTCTGACACTTTTGCCCTGCACCCCTTCAAGAAATGCAGTGAAATGCAACAGCAGACTGCCTGCAACAGTGATTTACAAAAGGCCCTAATTACGTCAGCAGCACAAGGCACCTTCTATTCAAAATTAAGGTTAAGAATGCTAAGCCAACCAGAGCACTATATTGGCTGAACATTCAGTGCTTTACAGTGCAAAGGAGCAGATAACAGAATGCACCATTGTTCTGGGAAGAATTCTTCCCCCAAGCTGTCCTTTTTTTTTTTTTTTTTTTATTTTAAAGACAGAAAGACTTAAAAAAATTAAAAATTTAAAAGAACATTAATATTCATCACTTCAGTGGTTTCATATAATGGGTCGCATATCTTGAGTACGCTCATGGCTGTTTCATCTTCCAGCCTCAGTTCCTCAACCTCACTGCAGTATTTTGTGTGCATCAAGTAACACCAACATTTTAGAAACGCAGAGGGAGCAAAAACCCCCAAAAACCAAAACAGCCATGTCACGGTCACTTTAATTCTTCTCCACTTTTCTATTTGTACTATTTGTTTCCTTTTTCTTCAAAACAAAACCTATGACTATACATAATGATCATAAAAATTCATGCTTTTAAATGACATTATGCTGAAAATCTTCAGCATCAAACAGATCTATATTTGCATCCTACAATCTGAAATTAAATAGAGTATAATTTATATCAGTGCAAACCAAGCCTTGTTATCAAGGGTTATGACTCCAAACATAAGACGTAGCAGTTACCAGAAGGCCTTCTGACTGAAATCTAATAGATAAAAGGTTTCAGTGCACTAGTTCTTCAGAAGTTTCTCTTTATATGAAATGAAGATCAGAGACTTCACAATAAGCCATTAAAATACACTGAAGAGTCATTACCAAGAGCTGTACAAACTGAAAATAAGTCCAGCAAGTTTTGACTTTCATCCTCCAATTTCACTCATTAAGACTGTTCAGACATGAGAACCATCCAATCAGTGGGTAAACAGAAGGAAAATGGAATTGAAATGCCTTGTGCAAGTAGAAGCAGCTATTTATTGTGGAAGGCACCTACATACAGGCAGGTACTTGCTGTTTTCACTACAAGTCTGTTTTGATGAGATCTTTTTTTTCCAAAAGCTTTCTATAATCAAAGCTCACCAGCTCACAAGAGCAGAGTCAAGAGTCACCAGAGGAATGGTGGGTGAAACATTCAATTAGGATCAGTCAACTAAAAGCTGCTGAAGACTCGAGGTCTGTATGCAGGCTACCCTTGAACTGATACCTGCCTAGCTGAAAAAGCAACAAATAAAGGAAGGTTTTGCTTCCTAAAGTTGCAAACCTTTGACAAAGAAAAGCCTCCTAGCCATGCTCTGTGAACACCTGACAGGCAAGCAACTTGCTCAACCACATCTACATGCTGGAGCACCATCCAGTTCCCCCTTACTTGCCCAGCAGCAGTAGGGCAGCTTTATAAGACATGGGAATTTTAAGTGCTGCAATGAAATAAATATACAGGTCAATCCTATGGCTCTTTTTGCCTTCTCTGTTGCACTGCTTGTGCAAGAAGAAAGCCCTTCAGACAAACAGCAGGGGTAACAACAATACATCGTGAATAAGATCACTTATATACAAGGCATCAATGACAGTACTTCCTTATAAAAGAAAACAACTGTTATCACTTTTTTTTTCCCTACATGTACATGTAAACCCCTAGGAAATGCTGAGGTTAAGGTTCTCATAGCAACATTAACTTTCTCCTTTGGCATATACTATATTTAGGTACACATTTAAAAGCCTATGAACAGCAAAGGAGAACAACTGTTTTAAGATCAAGATCTTAGTCTTTGACTTTCATATTCAGAATAGCAACTTAAAAAAAACCCCACCAAAAAACCCACAAAAACCCACTTAGGTTGGCCACATTTCAAACTCCTGATTCTGTTTCTCTTCACTGGGCTATTGAATTTTAAATCTATTTCCAGGGGTCAGAGGAATAACCTGACTTGAGGGAGAATCACAGTACCATCTTATGTTCAGTGGTTAGCAAAACCAATACTAAATTCACAAACTCCATGAGGGGTGTACTAGTGAGAGAAGTTTTGGTAATCACAGTGGTGTGCCCAGAGAAGGGCAGGGCAGGATTAGCTCCGAGTTCAAGTCAGCATCTATATTTGAAGGGTTAGCTCTTCTCAACCCATCGTGTATGAACATCCAGCTGCACATTCACCCAAGTAGTTTTGGAGAGTTAAATTCCTTCTGAAGGTAAGGGAGAGAGATGGAGTAAGTTAAGATCTAAAGCACATGACAAAGGCATTTGTGTCTATCTGCTAGCCACAGAGAGAATCTTGGCTCCTGACTCTGGACTTAGGCTGGATGCCATAAGCTATATTGGTTGAATTCAAGCCACCATGGTGCCTAATCAAGCAAACACGTCTCTGCACCATTCACATCATGATTTAACCCCAGACAGCAGCTCAGACCCACACAGTTGCTTGCTCATTCCCCCTCAATGGGATGGGGGAGAGAATCGGAGGGATAAAAGTTAGAAAACTCATGGATTGAGATAAAGACAGTTTAATCAGGAAAGTAAAAGCCACACAAGTAAGCAAAGCAAAACATGGAATTCATTCCCCATTACCCATGGGCAGGCAGGTGATCACATGTAATGGTACTTGGGAAGACAAATGCCATCACTCCAAACATGTCCCCCGTGCCGTCCTTCTACTTCCCCCAGCTTTATATGCTAAGCATGACACCAAATAGTACAGGATTTCCCTTGGGTCAGTTGGGGTCAGCGGTCCTGGCTGTGTGCCCTCCCAGTTACTTTTGTCCCCCCTGTTGCCTCTCCTAGCTGCTGGAGTGGGATGAGGAGCAGCACAGACCTTGACTCTGTGCAAGGTCTCTGCTTACCAGCAACTAAAAAATATTCCTAAATTATCAAGACTGCCTTCATCACAAAACCAAAACATGGCCCCATAGCAGCTACTAAGAAGAAAATTAACTCTACCCCAGTCAAAACCAGCACAATTAAGCTCTGCAATTGTTGACATTTGAGCTTAAAAAAATAAGCTAAGTGTGTGATGTTGCACATACACAAAGTACATTTAAAGAAACACATACAATGAGCACATTTGGGTTACTATAAAAGTTTACTATAAAAGTTTAAAACATGAATATTGTAAAACCAAGCCAAAGCTTTTTCTTCTCTAATTCAAAGCTATGTGTGAAAATGGTTACTTGTTACGCAGGCACTGAATGAAGTCTATACTCATTATCTGTTTCTATCTTCTCAAAACCTGAAGTACTATTGCTCTCCGTATAGGTTTAGGCTTGTATAACAACTGCATTGAAGCTTCTTCAAAAATCTCAGCTATTTACATACAACTGTGCAATATACTTCTAAGAAAAGACTGTATAGGGCATGTTTTCAAGACATAAGCACTGCCTGCATGAACAAAAGATTTATTTCAACATGTGCTCACATATTTAGAGGCTGAAAGTTTGGAAACTGTAAGTTGCTACCCTATAATTTCCGTATTTTAAAAATAAGTAGCAGAATGCAGCTTTAAGTGATACATACCTACATACAGACAACACTTCAGTTTTTGTGATAGTATTCCCAAAAGCTGTTTCACTCTTTCCCACTTTGGTTTAATGCTCAGATGTTCAGACAGATCATTTGACCTGTTTGACATTTTCACATCTTCCCACTCAATTCCTTTCTTGCCTCTCATTTTTAGGTAAAGGAAAGAAGAAAGACTAATTTTCAATCTTTTAAGAGTAACAATAGGCCTTTATGAATTTTGCTGAAGCTTCAGGGTGTTTGCAGAATGCTGGAAGACAGAAAGCTTGGGAAGCAGTTTGGATGTATTGTGACAGAGTACCAGTCTATACCAGCAGGAAGGGAGCGCAGCAATAGCCAGCTCTCCCCGTACCTAAGCTGGGAGCCCAGACTGTTCCAGCATTTCCCGTTAGTTTTGATTGTGCGTCTGTAAATCCACTCCCTTCTCTCCACACAGCTCCTCCCAACTGCAATTACCTTTTATGCAAAAATCCTTTCTGGTTTCGAGATCCTTTATATACAGAAAAAAAGATAGTTACAGGCACTGTTACACTCCTTTGATTATGTAATGAAAGACATTAAGTGATGTTGCTGGCATTAACCTTTGTCTTTCATATATTTTATTGTGCAATTTGTCCCTAGAGAGTTTGCAATCTTCTTCAGCTGTGCTTACAGAATGCATTATTTATTGTCTGAATTTGCTCCAAGAGAAAGGTTTAGTAGAAAAGTTCTTGCAAACACAATTTAAATCACTAACAACCCTAGAAAGGGTAATATAAAGAAAAAACATAATAATTTCTTGATTAAATTCTTAAAGTAACCAAGCTAGTTACTGACTATTTTAAATTGCTCTGCCATTATAAATTACTTTGTAGAAAAGGAATCATTACCACATTTTCCTTGCTGCACAGGCTTCCAACCACAAGAACCACATTAATTTGAAGCTTGGCAGAGAGCACAACGAGGCTCCAGGGAGCAGCTTCCCATACGATTTAGAAAAATGGTGCAGGTCCCAAAGACTTGGATGGCTCCTTCTTTCCCAGTACAACATTGTGACAACTGCAACTGGCATGCAGTGCGCCCAGGCCACCCTACGAGCTAAGAAGCCATTTCAGCACACGTTTGGCAACGTGCAATCGGTTCTCACTTCAAGTTATGATTATCCAAGTAGAACTTCTACACAGGCAGTTCATAAAATCTTCCTTCCCTTGCATGCTTTTCTGAGTGGAAAGGAGCATGGAGGTTGCAGAGTAGACAACAGGAACATCATTAAGGGCTGCATATCTAGCTACACTTGGCTCCAGCACTGCATTTGTACTTACCAGTGCAGCCACATATTGTTAGGAAAGGGACCAGAGACTACTTTCAAAGAAGTCTTTGGAAACTCAGGATTAGTATTTGAAAATATATGCATTTTTAATGCATGGGAAAACCTTTGGGGCAGTGACTGTCTCTTATCTGATAAAACGGGACCTTGGGATTTTGACTGTAGTTGATGTAGTAACAGAAATAAAAGAGAACAAAAACAGCAGCCCGATTGGGGACAATGCCAAATAAGCTATATTTGGAATGTCCAGACACAACAAAAACCCCACATCATTTTAGTAACAAGTAGTTATGATATTCGTCTTGAACAAATGCAATCCAATTTACCTACTCTGGTAGCAAAGGAATCCAAGCAAGCATTAGATACAGGGCTGGACAGAAATTACACACTTAAAATGCAATATAGAGGTAGACAAAGATAGACCCTCCTCCCACTCCTGTTTCTTCCTCCCTCCCAGAAAAGTAATCACAAGCAGTGAAAAAGCCAAGGACTTGTGACTGTTCTCCAGTGCTTGCAAGTGCAGAGTTCCTAAGGTTTTCTCAGTACTCCCAAAGGTTAAAATAAATTAAAGAAATTAATGAAAACAAGTTCTTCGCTGAAGCCCCAGCTCCTAGACCTAACAAGTCTTGTTGGAATTGTCTACAGCAGGATGAAAAGAGTTTTCAGAGACAGACACAGTGGTGCACTAGATAACAAACACACAAATCTCACTTATCTCTCTCTACAAGAGTTCCTTTATTCCCCTCACATCCTGATGAATCAATACCGACACCCTAGACCAGGCAGTTACCCTAAAGGTGCCGGGAGAGAGGGGGAAGCTGGAAACCAAAACAACCAAAGGAACTTTTTAAGAAAAACTCTTTGAATTTAATATGTGTAGCTTTATCAGAGAACAATCAGGTATGGTATGCCACATGGAGACACAATATAAGGGCTACAACCAACCAAAGTGTGAAAATATGAAGATGATGAAAACTCAGGGTAGTGAAAAAGGTAGTAGAAGTTACTGGAAAAAAAGTCAAAACATGGAGAAAGACTCCTAACAAAAACTAGCTATAACCTCCAGGCACTCAAGGAATGATGACCATCTAACAGTGGCAACATAAAGTACAAACACACTGTGAATATTTACAGCTTAACGGCCTCCATATGCTGAAAATCCCAAAAGCTCAAGCATGTCTTGGAAATACAAACTTCCTGCACTCCGTTAGCATCACTCGCAACCCACAATAGTTTTTCCAATAGGGCTGAGTTCATACTGTTCTGACAAAAACAGCAGGGTACTTTATAAGGAGTGGGTGACAGGCTTAACTAGAGTGGCATGGTATAGCATCCCTAATGCCCAGCCATCAGCTGCCTCCTCACTGTACAGTATTTAGCAATATTGCTTAAATTCCTGTCTCCCAAGCTACCGTCTCTGGAAGCCGATGATTTCCAGCAGTGAGTATCAGCTAATTGTTGCTGCCTGCAACGTTCACGATGTTTTATGGGTCAGTTTGTCACAAGCACACAATAAATGCTTTTAACAGAGCTGCTCGCATTGGGGGGGTTATTTCTGCACAACTGTGTAAGCATCGATTGTGTGGCCAGAATTAACCCCCTGCAGATCTTTATTCAGGAAAAGTGGTGTCAATGGAAGAAGAGGGCTTATGTTATCCTCTCCCCAAGGCAAGTATAATTCTCATTTTCAGCAATTGCTTCAATGTGAAGGAAACTGTTCTGTGAAACTGCTCTGCTTTTGGTGGAAATTAATTTTTGGAGGAAAGCAATGGTTTTCCACAAATTCAAGAATAACATAGCAAGTTTCCATGGCTGATGCAAAATTAAGGGTTATGTCACCATGACTAAGCTGGATATTCTCTCTTGAATGCAGCTAGCCCCATGAAAATCTTACTCTCTTCCAAACCACCAAGAATTACTCATTTTCAGTGGGAAAAAAGTGAGAAAAATACTGGCATAAATCCAAACACAACAAGAGATTTATTAACATACAGTGTCTAACTACCCTACCCTAAAACAGCTAATGTAGAGATCCAAGTTACCAAGTAATTTTTCATTTCTCTCACTGCTCTGCTTCACTGCTGCACTCATCTATCCATGCACACTATGGTAAGATCAATTCACGAGTTTAAGTTCACAGCAAGCATCTCTAACTTACCTATTTCCAAGTTCCTTTTTCAGGGCTTGCTCAGGATAACTTTGCACACCCCTTCCTCCTAGTAGGGGCACCACAAACAAAAAAACAAACACAAAAACCCACACACAACCCAACCCTTTGCTTAGCTTACACAGACAAATTCCCTGCTGCCATGGTTACCATGCCAACTTCTCCTGTGGAAGTAGAAATTAAAAAAAAAAAAAACCACAACAAAACTCAAACAAAAAAGAAAAAGAAAACAAAAAAACCCACAAAACAACTTCCCCGAGAACAGACAGCTATATGTTGCTCTCTCTTCCTCCCCTCCCTCATTATTGTTAGCCACTAAATCGGCTACATCTGACATATTTAACTTATTTTTTTAAATAAAATGTCACTAATTAAAAAGATGCTGAACAAGCAATCCATGACATTATAGAAACAGTATTCAGCCTATTATGAACTGAAAGGAATCAACCAATTTTTACCAAAAGCTGAGAAACAAAGGCAACTCAGTGGTCCTCTATACAATCTTATTCACAACAATGTCCTCCAGAAGCTCTTTCCTATCATCTACATGTACTCAGGTTTCCAAGCTCTAATTCCTGGAGCAGCAGTGGCTCAAAAGTGAAGTAGTTATCTCATTATAGATGTCATTATTTGGATTTGAAGTTTGATTTGAAGTATCACACACTGCTCTGACCTTCCTCTCTTATGACTTCTCTCTTTATCCCATTCTGAAGATTAGCATGATTCTGAAGTCAGCTCTGCATCTCCTGCTGCAGGTCACAACACAGAGACGTGAGTGCTGCTATGTACTGCTGACCGACACAGCTAGCTATTCAAAACCAGATCCTCCTACCTTGACATCAATACACCCTCCCCACCCAGTCATTCCCACCATACCAGGCTTTCTCTTTTCCAGGTCTATCATTATCAGTATTCCACTGTCACTTATCAAACAGAGTTCAGTGCAAAGCTGCACTGAATCATATAAACCTCTTTTCACAGTCTTTAAATGTTTTCCATCATCTTTTTTGCCAATTGGTAATCTTCCGTTCTATCCCCTATGACTAGTTGAATAAGCATTTGAATGGTGTTATTTTTAGTGCCTCCAAGGCTGAGGATTTCCCATGAGAACAGATCATCTTCTACGTGCTCTGGTACAGGTTCTCAGCACTTAAAAACAGACAACTAGCTCCTCTCTATTTTTACTGCTATATGACATACAATAGCTATCTAGGTGTACTTTGACTGCCATTGCTTAACTTCAGTACTGCTCACAGTCAAGGAAGATTCAAACATTCAGCACAGAAATCCCCCCTAAAGTAAATTTTAATAGAATTCTTGCAAGATGTTCAAGTTAGTTATAGTGCTGGCACATGCTAGGCAAGTAAAAACATTACTCTTAGAAACTCAGTAGTTATAAATGAATTAACAGTGACCTTTATCTTCATAACTCCAAACTTTAATATTAAAGACATAACACAGAGATGATATATTTCAAAATCAACACACCTTTATTAACTTTTGTTGGTTTTACTGGGTTTTTTTTCCTTATAAAAGTTTAAGAACGATCAAAGGTTAACAGAAGGGTTGAGGATGGAAGGGATCTCTGGAAGTCCTCTGGTCCACCCCTGTAACTCAAGCAGGGTCACCTAGAGCCTCTTTTCTGAGACAGCATCCAGATGCCTTGGAATATCTCCAGGACAGAAATTTCACAACCTCTCAGGCCTGTGGCTGACAGCAGGTCATTCACCCTCACAGTTGCAAGTGTATTGCCTGATGCTTGTTGGGAACATCCTGCATTCCCGTTTATGTTCGTTACCTCTGGTCCTAACACTGAGCACCACTGAAAAGAGCATGGCTCTGGTTTTGCACTCTCCTTCAAGGTAATTTTACGTAAGATGCCCCTGAGTTTTCTCTTCTCCAGGCTGAAGAGTCCCAGTTCTCTTGGCCTTTCTTCACAACAGAGATGCTCCTGTCACTTAATCATCTCTCCAGACCTTTGTTGGATGCTCTCCAGTATGTCCACGTCTCTCTTGTAGTGGGGAGGCCAGAACTGGAGCCAGTATTTTACCTGTGGCCACACCAGTGCTGAATAAACCTCTTGCTGGCAATGTTTTGCCTATGCAGCCCAGGATATCATCAGCCTTCTTGGTGGCAAGGGCACATTGCTGGTTCAGTCAACTTGGAGTTCACCATCACCTCCATCTCTTCTTCTGCCAAACTGTTTTCCAGCTGGGTGGCCCCCAGCATATACTAGTGCCTGAGGTTGTTCCTCTAAAGATACAGAACTCACAGAGAAGAACAATTTGCCCTTGCTGAACTTCATGAGGTTTCTTGCAGTCCATTTCTCTAGCCTGTAATCACTTATTACAGATAGTGAAAACTTACATAAACGCCACAATATTAACTAAAAGTACAAAAAAGATCTAGTGACATTTGATCATAGTTTAGGAACCCTAAATGGTTTTTTTCCTAGAATCTTTCATCAGTATTTTCCCAAGCCAGGCCACAGTGGTTCAAAGTTCCCTTTAAGTCAGTGTTATGGTTGGTTTGTCAAAGGCTGATGAACTTCACTGTGTAGGTAAAAATTTGAGGTAGCGTGTTGAAACCAATGTCACAATAAAAAAAAATGCTTCCTGATATAGAACTAGATAACATAATGCTAGAGATCTGATGCCAAAGCTTGCATGAAAGAAAATGCTATTTCTTCATTCAGCATCTGCTTCAGATTATTTTACATGGAAGTCACTGCTACTGTGAAGCTGTCAAGGCACAGTCAGCTTCCAATTAAGCTATCTTATCTTTGAAGTTGATTGGAAGAAAAGCTTTCTCCTCCCTATAAGCATCACCCTAAAAGCAAGTAATCTAAGATTATTTCCAAATGTATTTATTCTGTGCTGTCCACCCAAGTACGTATCTTGTGCAAATGCAATCAAAGAGCCTTCTCTCTAACTGAAAAGTTTATGCAACAATTTTAATGAGGATCCCACTAAACATTTAAAATAATTACCTGTATTAGAAAGACAATTATATTCAAATAACTCACAAGCCTAGTTTCTTTGTTTAGCGTAGGTAAATGAGTATGAAAAAGATCCCCAGAGGAAAATACCAAACACTGGGAGAATCTTTTCTTTAAGGGAACAGACACTCCCGAGAAACCAATCCTGCATGGTATTAAGTGGGAAATCTAGTAACAGTGGCATTACTACTGTAGCTGATCATAGAGTAACCAACCATTTCCAAGACTCAGAAAGGCAATGACAAGGGAGTTGACTCTGTATTTTTATGTGCTATAGATAACATATAAGAATGATTACCTTCAAGGAAGTTCCCTTCTTTCCCTTTCCTCCCTCCCTAAATTATTGTCAAGAGGTTAAAGAAATCAACTATGCAAAGATACCAGTAACTTTATCTCTGTTCTGGCACGAATTATAATTTTTTTTCTCAAAGGATTTTGATGGCTCTGTATTTATATCATGGATCTTCTTTAAGAATTATGCTGAGAAAAATCTAGGTCATTGAAACATACTTGAACTGAAGCACAGAGAAACAGAGAATGTAAAGGCATTGGTGCCAGGTTTATTTTGCCTTTTCACAAGCTCGTTTTTTCCCCCCCAGATTGACTTTAAGAATGTAGTTCAACCTTTGGACATCTTTCTTATTCTCAAGTTTCTATTTCCATGACTGAGTAATTCCATTCCCTTTCAAAATAAAACATTTTCTAAAATGTTGTGCACTTGGCTAACAGACCCAGCTATGTAAGTGCAACTTCTAGAAGGCTAGGCTTAAAGGACAAAAGTACAATTTAGATCAACTTTTAACAGAAGACATGTAAACATCTCAGCTTAGGATCCTGGGCAACATAATAATTTGATAGTCTCTTCTAGACAAAAGCTTTAATCAAATATATTTGAATGTAAACAGTGTTCTTCCTTTTCTTTCCTGCCCCAAACACTAGCTTGGGTTTCTTATGAATCTGAATATGAAGATCTGCTTCCTTTAGTCTATATGCTTATTGCAGTCTTGTATTTTTGTAAACTAGTAACATACATTTAAATATCACTCTATGCATTTCGAATTTCAGTATCTAATTCTTCAATTGCCATGTAGAAGTTCACAGGTCAAATACATAGCTGTACACACGAAAACTAATTTATTTTAAAGTGAAGTATCCTTTAAAAACATATTGTATTAATATTTATAATTGGCAGTAATAATTAGTATTAGCTATTAATTATTATTGCATTTCTGTCAAAATCTGCTAACTTCAGCAAATCTCACTAGTTATCAGTCTTAATTCATATAAGCAAAAAAACTTTATTGCCTTTTCAAGCTTCAGAAGGTTGTGTCTTTGGATGGTGGCTGAGCATAAGGTTTCTTACTAGAGAAAAATCTATCTTGCCTTTTGTACAATGTAACAGTGTGTCACAACATTTGCTTCTTCCACAGCTCCCTCATCTTGCTGCACAAGATTACACATGGTAAAAGTAAAAATTTTTGGCTAGCTGCAGAGTATTAACAAAAATACTCGGTATTGAAACTATTTTCAGTTCAACTGTTGCTTACACACCCTTCAACATAACAGACACTGATCAGACCTAAAGTGTAGAAGTGGTTTTGTGGATTTGTTGCCAGGGTTCTGCAGGTTCTTCTTTCAGTGCACCCAGATGTACAAAAAACAACCCAAGTTTGCTTGGCTCACATCAACTGAGGCTTTGCCAACCTACACATCCTATGAATTTCACTTTTAAAGCATAACAAAGTAGCTAGTGCATGAACTTCCTTAAGCTATACCATGAAAACCATGTTCAAAGAATAAGTGAAAATACGCATCCTCTCCTAGTTTTGATGTAACACTCTTCCCTTCTACGGACAGTGCTGCATTAAGCCTAACATCTTAAGTCTTCCCTGTAAAGATTTCAGCGGCCAGGTTTTTGGTAGCGGGGGTCCTATGGGGGAGGCTTCTTCGAGAAGCTGCTGGAAGTTTCCCCATTTCCAGCAGAGCCAATGCCAGCCAGCTCCAGGCTGGACGTTCTGCTGCCCAAGGCCAGGCCAATCAAGAGTTATGGTAACACATCTGTGATAACATATTTAAGAAAGGGGAAAAAAAAAAGGTACAGGGCAGATGAAGATGGTCGCTAGAGAAGGGCAGGGTGAGAAGCTGTGATTAACAACAATGTAGACACCAAGGTCAGTGGAGAAGGAGGGGGAGGAGATGCCTTAAGTGCTGGAATGGGGCCCCTGCAGCCCATGGTGATGACCATGGTGAAGCGGGTTGTCTCCCCTGCAACCCATGGGGGACCATAGGGAGAAGAGATCCATCTGCAGCCCACAGAGGAGCCCACACCAGAGCAGATGGATGCAGATGGACTTTCTTTCTCTGAGCAGCAGCAGAAGCAACAACTGACCGTAACCCCCTGTGACATCCCCCCCTCCTGTCTTCCCAGGCCATTGGGTGAAGGAGGGAGATCTTGGAAAAGAGGGAGGGGTGGGGGAAAAGGTGTCTGTAAGATCTATTGAACTTGTCATTCTTAAACTCTGATTTTGGTAATAATAAATTCTTAATATTCTAAGTTGGAGCCCATTTTGCCTGTGAAATGATTGGGAAGGAGTTTTTTATGGTCCTTATTGCAAAGGTTCGTGAAACCCTTTAGTTTTTTTTCCTCTCCTCTGCTCTCCTTGCATGGAGGAGAGTGAGAAACTTGGCTGTGTGAGTTGAGCCCTTGGCATTTAGCCAGGGTCAAACCACTACAAAAGGCCATTATTTTCCATATGTACAGACTGGATTAGATAAATTACCAGGTAGCTTCATTCTGGGGTTCAACATGGAAACCACCTTGAGATGACAAATTCAGCCTTTTTAGTTAACTAAAACATCAGAAAGAGATCTTAATGGCTTTGATTGTCCATTGCAAAGGTAATCAATTAGGGGAAATTAATCCTCCTTCCTTTTTCTCAAACCAACTCAAGTTTGTTGCATTTGGTCTTCTATACAAAACATGAGCTAAGGGTAGCTTTCCCTATTACAAAATCAGAAAGCAAATCAGAAGTAATTTACTTTCTGAAATGGCAGTCCAGCTCCATAACCTTCTACCTTAGAAACTCCTGCTATTACTCAGATGTTTCTTCCAGGAGTAACTACAGAGAAGGTTGGCTATTGAGGCAAATGGTCAACAAAAATTTCGCATCAGAAACAAGGCTCAATTTGGTTCTAATAAAACAGGTTGGTAACTTCGGGGAAGGAAAGGATCTTCATCATGACAGATCACGACTTAGTTTAAGGGTTGGTTTGCATTTCACCCAAATTACACAGAGGTGATAATCATTTCAGCTGTCACTAGCCAACTCAGTCAAAGCACATCTAGTCTTCACGAGTCATTCAGGTTCCCACTGTGGTCAATGGAAAGAGGAAGACGCACTCTGTGCAATTTATCATCTTTTACAGCTTTGCTACCCTAAGACAGCACAAGTGCACTTGAAAGGTACTTCCCTATCTCACCATTCACTGGAGATACCCAGACAAGTAACCCAAACACAAGGTGAGGAGGAACACAGCATACAGAAAGGTCCCTTGATCAGACATGAAGCTCATGGAGCAAAACATGGAATGCAACACCTTCCCAAAATAGCATTTGCTCTTAAGCTGTTTTTAACAGGAAGCAACCAGTTACCTGAAGAGGTCTGTGAACAGAAGGCTGGGACTATCATGTCTGCATCTGACAGCAGGGATCTGACAACCTAAAGATGATTAAACCCAGCTCTCTTCTAGAGTTTATAAGTGACTTATGCACTGAGTTCGAGCTAACCGCTGACATGAACATTCACAATACAAAGTCAGACATAAAATGGTGAAGATTACCTTCAGCAAGAAATCCCAGTATACTCCTCAAACATTTCAATCTCCACTTCTTGCAAGCTAAGATTCCAGAAAGGGCTCCCTATAGGTGGGCAATACAACTATGCTGGATATGTTCATTAGTCTACATGCCACTTTACAGCAGCAAAAAAAAAAAAGCCACTGCACAGCAAGTAATATGAAAAGCATGGCCATTCTTACTATTTGTCTGTTGCAGGTAAAGACCTCCAAGGTTGTCTTGCATAAATGAACGCCTTTTATAATTCAATATGCAATCAATAATCAATATAGATATTTAATTCCAGATACAGTATACAAATCTAATATACAACCATTTTATGCAAAGACAAGTATGTCCTTCAAAAATACTTTATTATGGTTACAGTGGAAAAGCAAAATTGCTCCGCATAAAGAAACACTCTTCAACAACCTTTCAAAAGATCTGTTAAATCACTGCAGAAAAACTGGACTTGTCAAAGTTTTGCACCAATAGAACTGGTTTTGCACCAACAGAACTGGTTTTGTACAAAAGTAACGAAGATGTCCTTCCACATCAGGGTCAGAGTTATGCAAGTCTAAACCAAGCAGTCTGAGCTACTGTCAACTCAGACTTTAAATACCTTCTCTTCAAATATTTCTAACATATTTCTTCAACTCAGTGAGACCTTACTGGTATGAAATGTTATGTAAATAGTTGCATAATTTAAGAGACACAGAAGATTACTATCTACTTCCCTACATTTACAGATTTTAAAAGAGAGTAATGAAGAAAATCAACTAATCCCCCTGCAATCCATTAGTCCTTGTACCCAGGTGCTTCTAAGTTGCACCTAGTATGTTCAGAAAAGACACGGCTGTAGTAAAGATGAACTAAATTATGCAGAAAGCAGAGACTGCTACAACTCAAAGAATGCAGTCATTGTGAATCATGTCTACTATCAAGTGAATCATGACACTACACACATTTTTTCTATTATTTTTGCTGGAATTTTATTAGGGTGTCCCCTTTTTTTAATAGCTACTATTTGAATGCAGGGCATTTAGCACTTCCAAGACTCTGACTTAGGGGAAAAGCCAGGCCTTTGCATGCACATCATCCTTAAGCAATTTGATAGACAAGTTAAACACCATAGCTTTTACAGCTGCATGTTGGAGAAGGCTTGAGAAAGAGGCAAAGTGGAGAAACTGATATAAGCATGTTTACAGTGCTGTAAAATTTATTTCACTATCTTCAAAACTACTAGATTATTTATTTAAGGGATAAAAGTAACATATAGAAAGCCTATGAATTTCATTCAGCTCTTTCATTTTAGTGGCTATATGTCAACATAGCAGTCTTTCACCTTATACCTGTTTGGACATCTGTTCGATGGATGAACTGCTAGACACTCAAAGCCAGCATCTGCTGCACAGGCAATTTCCCTACTCACTGAAAGACTCCATTATGCCCTGTCTTTTTGCAGAATTTCCTGCTACAATTTTAATCCTAAAGGTTTCTCTTAGACAAAAAGTGATCTCTGAAGATTCTATGGACATAGAGAGGGCAAGGCTCAATGAAACTTTACAGACACAGTAGGTAGCACAACCTTGGGCAGAGCACAAAGTTAATTTCTTGTTAGCCAGATAGGCTTGAAGTTCTCTCTGTATTACTTGAAATGTTGCAATTAAGTACTGCTCTAAGCCATGCTTAATTAGGCTATAAGCAAATGCTCATTTGTAACTCGCATGCAGTGTAACGCAGAACTGAATGTTCACTGGGAGCAAAGCAAAATTACACTGAAGGTACATTTGCACAGCCTCCCGATTTTCCTCTTCTTATTAATATCCTAGAAAATATTAAGAAATGTGTCACACTGTACAAATTGTTAGAAATAGACATTCTTTATCCCTGGAGCTGAACGTGTTGCTCTTCTGCCCCCTCAGCTGACAAGCACTTCACCTCCCTTGGAATGACAGCCTCTCTCTGCAGAAGATGAAAGACCTGGGATTTAGATTACCTTTTTCATTGGTCCAGAAAAAAAACCCCAACAACTCAATGCTAAAAAACCAACCAAAATCCCCCACAGACTAGGATGCAAATCATGATGGGCAAGTATGCTCAAAGAAAAACATACAGCATAAACCAAACCTTTCACCTAAACCACTGAATGGATCCACATTCAGGAGTAAAATCTGGTCTTGGCACCTCTGAAAGAGGTTCCAAGATGAAAAATTTTCATTTCATTTTTCATTTCATTTTCATTTCACTCCAAAATGAAAAAAGAGGATCTCAAATACACCTAGGACCTTTTAAAAGCTGCAAATGGAATATTAGCTTCAAGCATAGAAAAGACATTTTTCAGCAACACATTATTTGACTCTGCCTTTTAGTGGATGCTCATTTGACAAGGCTGTAACACAAGAGGCAAGGCTCACTTGGATGAGCTTTTTACAAAGCTTTGCCAAGCCAGTTTGTTAAAGAAAATAGTTCAAAGGTCTGCCACGGAAAAAAAATACATAGAACAAATCAGCATATAACACAGAAAAATACTTGGAGAATATAAAATACAAGGTTTTATTTGCATGAGTAGATGTTGTTATTCCTGTAACATTAGCTCTTTTTGATTTGCCTCATGGAGGGTGATCTTTATATACTTAATGTCTATTTCTTTTCAAGCTGTTCCATAAATCCATTATAAGGTGTGACAGTATTGTAATCAATCTTTTAATCTTGTCCTATATACAATCACATATAGACTATACACACACCCCCTACCCTTCTAACATTTAAACGTAACACTACTCTGGAGTTTGGGATAACTTGGTAAAAAGCATTCACAAACTGAAGCACAACAGGTATTTTTCAATACTAAAACTGTGTATCTGATACCTGATGCTTATCAAAGATCTCATCTATAGCTTATTTGACATAAATGAGTACTTGGTGAATAGGAATTCCCGAAAACATCTGTATTGCTATTTAAAAGATCTAGAAATGCTGTGGTTGGCTTTCATTAAGCAATAGGGAAAGTGTGATCAGCAACAATATGACAAGCAAGCTATTTCACAGTAATTAGTTGTGATTAAAGTTCGCAGGCAAGGACATGCTCAAAAATTACTTGCAGAAGCCCTAGGACAAATTGTCTGTAAAGTTAAATCCAGGTGTTTTACTATCAGGAGACTGTTGTTTAGCTTAGAATACTCTTTTCCATAATGTTCTGCACCTCATTTTTTTTCAGCATTTTTTTCAGCAATGTTTGTTCCCTATGAACAGCTTATTCCTATTCTTACTGCCTATTCTGTAAAGGATGGTAAGGAAATGTGGTTTTTAAAGGTGAACATAGAAGGCAAGAGAAGGAACATGTGCAAGGTCACCACACAGTGAGGCAGCCAACCTTCCCCAGTGACTATCGGCCATAACATCAGTCCCAACACTCAAAGCTGTTTCCTTGTGCTCATGCCCTCCGTGGCTCCTGAGCATGACTCAGTGAGCCCAATGCCTCCTTCAACAGCACAGGACATTTGGCAAGCATGAGGCATGGGTAGGGACGGTGCAAACTGTAAACTCTGTGTGTGTGCAAGGTAAATCACTGTCCTCATAGTCCATATCTAAATAAATCCAAAAAACAGAGTAGTTCCTCACTTTGGCCAGACGAGATCTAGGCAGATGAAAAGTGTGGCTGGAAAGATCTGGATGCTTTAAAGTAGCACCTGTTTGGCAACAGAAGCAGCTTTTAAAGTTTTCTCCCACTTTCATCTCCTTCCTGCTTAAAAAAATACAGGACAGTGTTTGCTTTGCTCTTAATAAAATTTCACTGATAATAAGTCTGCTGTGACAAAGTGCTTAATCCACATTCTCCAGAAACATCCTGTGCTCAACATGGGATCTCATATCCAAATTCTCAGCTGATAATCAATCCATTTGGATATTCATTTTTCCCTCAGCAACACCAGAAAACCAGACACTCCAGGCATGAAGCACAATGAAGGTATTTCCAACTCTGTTGCTTCCTGAAACACAGCAGGAGAAACCGGCTCTAGTAACCCTGGCAGCAGCAGGGTCTACCACTGGAGAGAATAAGCAATCCTAATGCCAAAAGAGAAACATGACATGTAGCTTTTACGAATCAATGATGGCTTGCCTTTTAACAAGTCCAGATTAAACTCACTTTTATGTAAGTTTTGTAAATGATATTCAGATTACAGCCAGGCTGTACAGATTGAAAGTACTTACATTAATTAAACAAAATCACTTTTTGGTACAGTATTTCTGCATTCCTATTAGGAGGAAGAATAATATGATTTAATTAACTCAGTGGTATTCTTCTAATAAAAAAATGCTATTAAATTCCAATTAACATTCCCTTCTGTTTAGGAAAGGAACAAAATGGTATCCGCAAGCTCTGGAGCAACGCAAAACCATCCCATTACCAAAACAATGAACTCCAAGTTCATTCTTCCCTGTGCGTACACACGCAAACACTACCTTAGTGAAGATGGACATTTCAAACAGATTTCCACTTCCATCGCGAGCACAGATCACTGTCCAGGAAATAACAGGAAGTCTAAAGAAGTATTTTACCTGCTATGAATTAACAAGCACTACTTCAGATACTTAAGCAACAACTGTGCTGATGGTTTGGAAATGAACAAACTAAACACTGGCTTTGCCTTCCATCCCTAGAAGTAGATGCCAGCAAGCAAGCAAAAACTTGGGCATCTTCCCAGTCCTGCACTACATATGTCCACAGCATCCACCAGGGGAATCACTGGCAGCTCAGCCACAGGTGCCAGCACAGCTCTGTAAGAGCTGCCACAGCTCTCTTTGGGAAGGTCATTGTGGTCAGCTCACCCACCAGTTTCTGGCAACAACATGGTGCCACAAGGTCATGTAGGATGCACAGCAGAGGCTCTAAACCATGAGTTAGTGTCTTCCTCATCTGGGTAGTAGAGGTCCAAAAAGGTTTCTATCCAAAATGTCTAAAGTTGACCTGAACTCACACCTCGAGTCCAGACAGGACAGATATCAAGGAGAGCTGAGACCCAGTGTAGCTATTCCTACTATGTTGGGTGACTCCTTAAAGGCTATCAGCATGAAGTTATGACATCTGATTCATCTCAACCACTCATTTATGGTATAATTACAATCACTTGATATAGTTCTTGGATTTTTTTTATTTTCTGCTCTACTTATGTTTATACCCAAACCCATTCCTTCCTGCCTCACTAGGCAAAGAGGGAATTAGAATTCCTCTCATGTTTTCCCATTTTTCACTGCACTCTCAGCCCGATGGCTTCTCAGTTCTGTCAATTCCTGATCAAAGCATAGAACAGCAAAGTTATCTTCTCACTGTGCCATTAATGAAATATAGCAAGAGTAACGTTGTGCAACAAAGATGTGCAAGGGCACATGTAGCTAAGAAATTTAGTGTGAACACACTAATGCAGTTACTGCAGCATATACTACAGAGTGCTCAGTATTACTTCTATTCAACAGCTTCTTAAAACAACTGCAAATGTTACTGTTACTGTGTGGCTGGAGCAAAAGTGGCAGTACCAGCACAAATGGAGCAGGGCAGGTTTGAGTCAGGTCAGTTCCATTCTCCAGAGTGTGCCAGACCACCTTTGGATGGACAATGCATTCTTCTGTGCACTGCTGCTGGTCCTGACCATGCAACCCTCCTCCCAGAACACTTCTGCTGCCAGAGCATCGCTTTCAGGTAGGGAGCCAAAATGCTCCTGGGAGCTGAGCCACGTTTGTGTCATTAAAAACAAAAAAATCCCAACAAATAACATACTCTTGGGTCTGAGCGTGAGATGCCCTTAATATTTCCAGTAATTCACATTGGGACTGTAACTACTGTTCTGGCACTTTTGATAAACAAGAACAAAAAGACTAATTTCTTTATACCACAAAGCTTCTTGCTGTAACAGACATGAGGAAGGAGGAACAGTAGTTCTGACTCTGTGCTGATCTCAGTCCCCAGCAGACCATGTGTGGGATTCCAGCTGGAGAGCCTCTAGGCCCACCAGGTGACCAGCATGAACTGCACTGAGGACTGCCAGTCTTTAGCTTAGTCCAGCACGCTTATTAATCTTCAGTTATTCATCACTCCCTTCTTCAGTAATGAGTAAATGTGACTTTCAGAACCATGTGAACTCACTCCCCACCCCAATTTCTTAAGGATTAACAGGACAACATGTTCATGTGACACAGGAGATAAGATGACAAGTAATGCAACATCTTTCCCGCACTGGCCATCACATTAAGCTTGTTTAGTTCAGGAAAGCGTTATTTCTCCAAACCAGAGAGAGGCATCCAGGGAAGTACAAGGCCTGCTTTCTTGAAGTTAGATCACAGACCTGCAGTGGAGGCATGCTTTTTCCCATTTTTTTGCAAACAGAATCACAACTTCCTTTTAAAAAGGCATCTGAGTTAAACATGCTGCAGCACAACTTACGTATGATTTATTTAATTAGCTTAGGAGCCTTGCTTCAAAGAAAGATTTGAGAGAAACAGCATATGTCATGGCAAATACCCACAAATTTCAAAGTTAGACCAAAGGGAGTGCTTGGACCTGGACCTAAGGAAATGTCCAGATTATATCCAGCTATAGATTTGGCCTGTTTAGAGAAAGTAATGTCCTGTTGATTCATTCTGATATCAGTATTTATTTTCAAAATGTCTTGTTGCTAAAGATAATTCCACTGCAGGATCAAGTACAAAATTTGCTGTCCCACTAACAAAATCTAACAGGACATAATGCTTGCATTATACAGAAGTTTGTATTTTTATACAGCTTCTCTTTTGGAAATCAACATCCTTGTCTTCAAAAGAGCCACTATAAAAGTTTTATGGGAAGAAAAATAAAAAAAAAGTACATCACAACATGCAATTAGAACAATTAAAACTAAGAAGTCTATTTACAGGAGTTCCCTTGAAGGGCAACTAAATCTGGAAAAAAAGAATGGCATTAATTCATACCCATTTGTGAATTTAGTTTGCTAGAAAAGAGTAAATAATTTTGGTACATCAAACTGCTTTTTGGAAGTTTGCCTGGGCTGTATAGAGGGGGATGTGAGAAATTTGCCCTATTTTTACAGTTGAAAGCTTCATTGACTCACACAAGATACTTAAGCCTAATATCCTGTGGCACTGCAGTGACCTACATGTAATTATTGCTTGCTTTTTCCAAAATACTTGTACACAACCAGAAATTATAACCTAAGTTACCAACCAGTTCTTAGTTTATAGAAGCAACACAAAGATGGACTTCAATTGGCGGTAACATAGCTGTCTGATGTTTTTAGCAATCTTTTGGACAAATGTTTGGGTCTTGGTTTGGTGTAATTTTCTGGTTTCCATTTTTCTTAGACATATATATTTATCCTGTTAAGTAAACAAAGATTTAAAAACTTTCAGCTGTCCCTTCTCCTAGCCTGCAATGCCTGTCCCCCTCAAACATGGGGTGATCTTGTGTTTGTAGGTGTGCATGTGCCTAACATAAAGATGTGGGGAAAAAGGAGACAAAGAAAAATACCAAATGGTCTTGAAGTGCTGCATGACATCACCCAAAACATGTCCTTCTTGCTCTCACTTCTTCTTGCCCTTCCTAAGCATGGAAAGTTGGACCACTTACATGCTCACAGAGGTCTGCTGAAGTTTTGGGCTCTGTGGTGAGGCATAGATGGGTGGTAATTAGAGGACAGAGAGACACATGATGAAGAGGGGAATACTTGGGGATGCAGTTATCAGGTAGCTCCTTTCCTGTCACTCTCCTCCTGTCCAATCTCACAGACAATGCTGCTCTCAACACAAGAACTTAAGAGCTCTTTTTCAGCTACCACCTGAACATTCATGCTTTCTCCAAACACGACCATCTGCAGTGTAGCACTCACCACACGAGTAGCTGAAGTAGCTACTAACTCAATAGCACAGCTAGTTAGTACTTGTCATTCAGGTACTCACCAGCTGGTTGGCTACATTACTAAAACTTCAATGGTTCCAAGTTTTACAGACCCATGTGCTGTTCACTGTCAACAGGTTGACATCTAATGTAAAACTTAGCTCAAAGTGGGCAGACCTGTAATAAAGGATCATAGTGCTGAACATGAAGCATGTATCTCTTTAAAAGAGTCATTTCTTAATGTCAACTATCAGATGTGTTTGGTCACAAAACCATTAGCACAGATGCTGCCACTGTGGAGGTTGTTCAGAGCAGGATAACTTTTGAAATGTAACCTAAAGGTTCACAGTTACTTCTCTTCTAAGTCTTTTACTACAAAATTATGTGCCAGTTTCTCAGCCTGTCTACGTTGGCTCAAAAAAAAATTATCTATAAGATCTTTTAGCCTAAGATTTTTTTCCAAAAGCAGAGATTATCCAGAGTTTAAAAAAAAAAAAACAAAACAAAAAACAAATCTGGAATGATTTCAATAAACCTAACATTCCAATTTTACCTCCCAGATTGCTTCTCCCATTAAATGGCTATCCCATCTGCCTACGTGTGTTTTTAGTCCTGTGCTAATACAGAAGACCTGTAATTTCTCACGGTTCTGTCTTCTGGGGAGCAGCTGCAGTACGCTGCTGCAGCCACCAGCTTTAAAAGCAGCATTCAATGCCTGACTGGCAGCAGAGCTAGAGGTGGCATACTGCTTCCTGTTGTCGTGAAATTAGTACCATTACCCAACAGATCTCATAAAAAATATTTAAAAAAATGAAATTATGCCAGATATGTACACTTTTTTGAGTGAGTTGAATAAAATGCTTCATCATCGTGAGAAAACAAAAAAACCCTACCACAAAAAATAAGAAAGGTTTATTACAGTTATTTTTCATTGCTTTACTGCTTTTTCCTGAGCAAAGAAAGAGTATGAAATGAATGCAGAGCAGTGCATAAAGTGCTGTGAATTGCTTGGTAAAACAAGGGGTGGCAACTGCATTAAAAAAGGAAAACACTCAGAAGCAACAAGAAATTTGGATCTCGGGTTCTAACGACATGAATAAAGTCTTGCATATGAGAAAAGACAATATCCATTTTTTCAGCTGAAAATATAATTCAAGCTTTATAACCTGAAAGCTCCTTTATTCGCTCTTCCATTCACACATGCATCTTTTTTCCTATAGGGAAAAAGTTTTAGTAAAACTTGAACAGAGCTGGCATTTCTTTATGCACATCTTGACAATATGAGACTCTTCTGTGTTTAACAAGAGTGGATCTTTAAACTCCTCCTGCATAACCACTACTAGGTTTTATCATTGCAGAGCTGTATTTTGTTATTATTAACTAATAAGACTGAGGTGTTTCACAAGGAACAATACCAACACCACCGCATTATTCTTATAAAGTCATATCAGACATCCCAGCTTCCCAGTAACCCCCTCACTGTTTCACATGATCAGCAAACAAAATATTCACTCCTTTCTGAAATCTTCTAAGGCTACATTAACTTAGGTCTCTCTCAAGTGCCCCAAATACAAGTTGACCAAAGGCAACATTTCCTTCATGGTGTGAGTATGTTGTGATGCCCTGTGTGATCAGAGCTGCAGCACTGCTGCCTGGAACTGTTATTTACTCATTTACCAGCAAATGCTCGAGCAGCACGAAAGAAATCACTTTTCACTAACACCTCACATATTCCACATAATCAGAATGGCTCATTCCAATCTCCAATTTTAATCTTTGTTTATAATCTGCGAGCAGAGAACTTGAAATTAAGCACCTTGATGTTTAACCTTGGTTTGCATTTAACATTGTATTTATATTTTTCTTAATGTACAACTTATTTTCACTAATTGCCAGCTATTAAAACATGCTATTGCAGTCTTTAACTAAACTCATAATCCATTTTGATGACCATCAGTTTATATTGTATCTTTGGATATTTATCTAAGCTAGAGCATGTCTTAAAATAATTTACTCAAATTCCCCAAATTTACATTTTTTAATGGGATGAAGTTGGAAAGATGTATAGCATTTCCTAAGTTATTGATTTTTTTACTCATGATGTTTAGCAGACTTCACTGAAGGGAACTAGAACTGGGTTAGACACAAATTATAAAGAGGCTGGACAGAGAGACTGTTATCCAACAACACTCATGGTTAAAAATTGAGGTATTAAAAATATGTTTTCTTCCATTGTGAAGAAACTGATCCTACTCTGTTTTACTCTTGGCCATTAATACTTTAAAAGTACAGGGTTTTTTTTCAGTTCTGTTCCTCTATCCCTTCATTAAAGAGAGGAAAAAAACACTTTTTTATCCTTCCCTCACCCTAACCCAGTGTTTCTCATCTGCCTCCAATAGCTGACAAGCTGAAACGAACGGTATATCTGCATCTACAAAGAAGCTGCTATTGTCCAACATGCTCTACCTCCTCAACTTGAACCTTAAAAGGTTTTACCATTACGATGGATTGTCTTTGATTAAAAAATTTAGCTGCAAGCACATCTATACAATATGAACTCTTTGATTTTAGGCTTTCATAACATTTGTCAAAATTTTCCGTACTAAAATTAGGTAGATTAATTTTTTTAAAAACTATAAAGTAGAATTTAGGAAAAAAACTTTTATTCTGTCTTTATAGCCATCTTCTTACATACATGAAAAGATTATTATTATATTTATCTGCTGTTAAACCACTAGTTTCTATATTCCATCAAAAACTGAGTCTCAGATCATTTAGGATTCCTTATGGCTTTACAGAGCAATGTTTAGGGTGGCATGGTTAATTTTAGCAAAATATACAGCTAAAAGGCAAAGAATGCCTGAACCCAGGAAATATTTGGAGCGGTAATCACAGGTTCATCAGCAACTACAACTTATTTCAGAAAGGCAGCTATGCTGCTGTCCTGCTGACAAGTGCCAGGAGGTAGAATTGCTTCTGGTTTTCTCTCCTAAGAGTCGTATCAACACTGTCTTGGGAAAACAGCCTCTCTGCTTAGCCAGTACCTAGGCCTCTGACAGGGCCCTGTGCTAAATTCCCAACAGAATGACTCAATTCTTTCCCAGGGCATTATTTGGTTATTTGTCTGTCTTGTATGTGTCAGAAATACAGTAAAACCAATGAAGATGCACTGTGTCTTTCAAGAAAGCAGGCAGCTGCTCATGGTGATGTAGCGCAATACCCAACATGTGAGGGCCAACGTTAGGGTCTACTGTGTGTAGCTCAACTGCCCACCCAAACCCTTTATCTGTCAGAGCAGACGTAGGAGCTAATTACAAAGTAATTGAGCAGTGACACAAAACTTCTTAATATTTTTGAGTACTCAAGCACAGTACAGTTATAAGCCAATAATCAGTATGAGTAACTCATGTTTTCATCCTCATGAAGTTGGCACATTTTACAAAACAAAGGTTTTTGAGACCAGTTTTAGTCTTCCAGCACACTCAAGGAATGACACAAAACAATTGTTTCTCAGCGTGGACTAGGTCAGAGAAGAAAAACTGCAGTGTCACTGAGGTTACTGATCTGGACAACATGAGAAATCAGACTGTGCTTCACTGCCGAGGATGCAGAGAACGACTCCACCAGCTTTCCCCTTAAAGCACTCCACTTAAATACCACTACAAGGAGCTGTGCCTCGTTACATGCTCTAAGAACATGATTTTGCTTCTTAAGCAGCTTCATGAAAAACAGCAAAATAAAGCACCACCTTATCTTTAAAGAGTTCAGCTATAGTGTTTTTGTGCCACCTAGAATATGCAGTTAAAATGCACAGATACTCCTCCAACTCTAAGCTAATTAACTTGATTCTGAATTAGTAAGTCTTTATACTGAATAACAAAATCTGAAAGATTAGGCATTACTGCTTCATTCACAACATGCATGTAAGTGACAGAGGCTTATTTCATTTATACACTTCATTCTTACAAACCTTCCAGAAAAGGTCTGAAGCCTATTTGAACATACTCTCTCAGCCAGTGCTGCCCTACTCACAGACAAAATCTACAAGTGTTTTCACTTATCTTGAAGCTTTTTTTCTGCCTTCAAAATGAAGTTTTGCAGGCAAATGGTTGACCCAAAGCTTTGTTTCATACTCACATGCTTACTAGCAGGTTGACTCTGAGGTAAAGATCCAGGGGCCAGCACTGGAGAGCTTGCAGGGCTACAAAGTTCTGGAAAGGGATTTGGGATGGCCGGCAAAGATGATGTTCTGAGTTGCTGTTCTTCTTCTTGAAGACGCCTATGAACATGGAAGCACTACGCATTAAGAGGATAACACTGGCATCACTAGACCTGCATTTCCTGCTTCACCATTTACAATTGACACTAAAGACAAGGAATCAAAACCACTCTTTTTCTGAGCAACTACTATACAGTGACAGCAACTGCTAGTGCAAAATAGGTAACTGCATGTGAAAAACGACCAGTCAGGCATCTATGCTTGTTCTGTTGCTTACAATTTCATTACTTGGGTGAATAAATGAGGTAACTGTGCAAATAAAACAAACAGAAATATCTATCTGTACTCACTATTGTAAGCATGAGCTTAGTGCTAAAAAGTCAGTAAAGCTCTTCCAAACCAATGTGAAAGAGGAGAACATGACTGTCACTTGGAGCCAAATTCCACGTGGTTTTGAAAACATGTACCCCACTATAAAGTTCTCTGAGACTGAAACCAATATTGTCACCTCATTATAATACCAGACTCTATCTCCAAGCAATTTGGCACTTCCTGGAGAAATGAGAATGCAAAGACTCGGCTTCAGCAATAAGCTGCCATTACACCCTCCCACCTTATGGCAGTTGTACGATTCCTGTTCAGGTAAGTTTGCATCTACTGAAATACACCTCCTAAGTCTATGTAAGACCAACAGACTTTCAAGTTCCAGTTTATAATATGTCTGCACTGCCACACCAACAAAGAAAAACTAAAGCCTACCAAAAAAGCTGCAAGACCTATTCATGACCACAAAGACGGCTTTAGGTTTTCCTACTGCCAGGGCACGACCACTAAAGATGAACTAGATGACTGCAGCAGACTGCCCTTCAACTCCTGGGCAGAAGGCACCATCTAGTGGCAATCGTGGAAGTTTCCAGAAAAAATGCACTAACTCCTGGATTTGAAAGGCAAATCATTAAAAACTCTTTTTGCTCTCATTTTTCCCCATGCCTTCAGCAAACAGAGCCTCCTTAACAGAGCTGCCTGGGAGACAACTGCTGGGTTTGCCCTGGCAGTGGGCCCCACTGTGGGTACACTTGCTGTCTTCACCTGCACCAGAACTCAGGGGCTGATAAAATTTAAATACTGTGAAATCTGCTCCACCGGTAACTCTGTCCTGCAATTTAGTTGCCTTGGTGTTCCATGAATGAGCCTCAGGGATCTGGGGGTTTGCAATAAATAGCAGGTTCCAACCATAACTATGACAACTACTGCTTGTCTACATGCCAACGACTACTTGACCTGCCTGATTTTTTTTTTGTGCTCCCTGTCTGTGCAGTTCCCTATATCACAGGATAAAAGGACAGTGTAAGATTTCTTCAGACCAGTAAACATGTCATATCAGCAACTGTGCAATAGCACACTGTACTGGAAGTTTTTGACCGACCTCCATTGTAAGAAGTGGAATCACAGATCCAACACATTTAGAAAGGTGTGGTTTCCTTAAAATGGGAATTCTCTATGCTGCGCTCTGCTGTGCCTGTACTGCTGTCAGTGCATCATTTACTTCATGACTGATACACACATGAACCTGTGCTCTTAAGAGCCCACAGTCAATCACTGTTCTGGCTGCAAAGAAGATGCAGCCATTCCCCTCTGTAGGGTTCTAGATAACCATGAATAAAAGTTTCACTATTATTTTCTTTAATGATAAACACAAGAAGTTCTTGTGTGTGTGAAAGTACAGATTTCAGAAAGGCACGGTGTTCTCAAAATAAGTTGTTAAGTTTTGAAATGCCAAAAATAGTTTAAGTGTTTTGATTGAGATATTTACAAAACATCAACAGTTATAGTACTCCAGAGAGTACATTTTCTAGTACAGCCCCATTCAAGGTTATGTACGAAATACTTGTAGAATTAACTGCATCATCAGCTGACTTGGTTGCATTGCAGCTACTGTACACTATCCATTCAAACAGAAGAGTTGCCTCACTTAACTATACCGTTCTTATAGGTAATACATCAGTGTAAAGAATTAGAAGCAACCCTTTACATATCTGTGATTTTTCCTCTATTGTATTATTACTTTTCTTTTTTTTTAGAGAAGACACTGAAGAAGGAAAGAAATTAATTTACCTAATCATGCTAACAGGAGCTCCTTTCATCCTGCTGTCTAAAAGCATTTTAAGAAAATTTAAGAAAAAAATTTAAGAAAACCTACATCTGTTGACTCTCTCGTTACCGTCAAGCATTTTCCACTTGAAGCTTGAATTCTGGTCCTCATCCTTCGAACAAGGAGGCAACTTAAATACTTTTTTTTGGGGAATGACTCACATAATGCATTCAAGTGAGCGAGCTGAAAGTGCTCTAGGAACAAGAGTTAAATAACTAAGACATGCCCCTTTTTTGTTTGTCTCAGACCGTTCAGGAAACCTCCACAAATAAAAAAAATTTTTGTGTATCAAAACCAGCTGAAAACAGTCTCATCTATCTACATGATTTCTTATGTTTAAAAATACCAAGAAGCTGCCAGTAAGCACCATACCTGAAGGAACAGGTATGGTTTTTAACAGTTTGGAAATAAATCTAAATATGGATATAATTTCTGCCAATTGGTACCAATGATATACTTCTACACATCAGGTACTGCAGGTACAACAAACCTTGATGGAAAAAAGGGTAATAATACATGGATGTATTACATCCTTCACCTACTTGGTATATTTTTCTTTGCGAAAGTCCAGTCTAACACTACTAGGTTCCTTACTGAAGTGGATCTCCTATTTTAAAATGTAGTTCTTTTGAAGCTAGTTGGTGACAACTTATCGAGAAGGAGGCAAGTCCCTCGTTCCTACCTGACTGCCATAATGCGCACTGGCTGAGAGCGCTGCACCTTCTGCCTCGGAGACATGGGCTGCAGGGTGCCAGATCCCGAGGATGGCAACTGGCTGCGGTTGAGCTGACCATTTTGAAGGAGCGGAGTGGTTTCCGACTGCATACTGCATGTAGAGTATAAACTCTCAAATGAGGAATTCATGTCATTTACCAAAGCTTCTAGGTCCACATCGTCATCTGGAAAACAAAATAAAGGCAGTTCCCAGATAAAAGAAATATGGCAAGAGCAAAGACTAAGCTTCAGTAAAACTATCACATAATTTTATAGTTATATTTTTACAGTGCAAATTTTTATTGCAAGAATAATTCATTTATTTTAGGGCACAAAATCACAGCTTGTAACAGTCAGCAATGGACATTTGTTTTGTCTTCTTTGTTGAAAAGCTACTGATGCAGAATGAAGTATTTCTGTTATAGTACTTACTGCATATATGTGTTCATGTGTGTATATATAATCAGAATTTGGTGAGGTTTTTAATAATGCTAATGTGAAGCAGCACTTCACTTACTGATAAACTCACATACATTTCAAAAATGTATCACTTTTACGAGTATCTCAGTTCAGCCTATCAATGTCTCAAGTTCAGCTTGTCAAACACTAACAAACACTTTGCAAGACCAAATAATTTAGAAAAAAAAGACATAAAGACTGCAGAAGTGAAGAGCTGGAAGACACACTCACTCTTCTGTTGTACACAGTGGAAAGTGATCATTATATCTTGTTAAAAAATCCCACCTGTATTTCTGCATATTTTTGTGATACAGTATTTCAAAGGGCACCCCAAGAACTTTCACATAAAAAGATCTGTATCCTTGCTCTTCCAGTGTGATAGATAGACCCCTCACCTTAAAGAGTTCTAAGTAAATCAACCAAGGATGAGGTGTAGGTGGCTTGAGGGGCATCAGCCTCTAAAAAGGGCACCAACCTTTCTACACACTACACCTTACTTCACTGTAAATAAGTAACTTGTGCTCAAGCACTCCTCCTTAATGATGATAATTACTCTGCAAGACAACAGAACTCTGGGAGCCCTTTGCACCAACCACTCTCTGAACTCCTACTGCCAAGCACTGTAATTACTCCCTAGCCACAAGTTACGTCACTCCTATCAGGAGTTCAGCGGGCTGACGAACACACGCATCGATATCTGCTTCTGGTTACAGCACAGCCACTGCCTGAACAGCTACTTTTGACCAAACAGAGCTTTGTGCATCCAAAACTGTGCCCTTATTTTGCAGCTGTATCAACTGGCCTGGCAAAATATACCATTGCTGCCTGCAAAATTTCTCTCTCACAAAACTTTTCATGACACAGATGGCAAGTAGAGAGAAACAACGGAGCTAGCAAATACTTAACACAGCACTGTGCAGCTAAAACACAACATGTTTTCTAATATCCCTTCTTTTGCCATGTTTTCTAGGTAAATGAACCACCAGGAGTAGCTATCCAGCTTGCAACCAACTGCACTAGTTTCTTTTAGATATCGTAAATGATTTTGTACTAATATCACATTTCTTGAGGATGTAATATGAAACAGCACCACTCAATTTCTGTTCAACAACAACCCCAATAACCATAATGGGATCTGAACATGACATTTACATGCCAATTGTTTGGGATGCTGACAACCCCAATGCTCGGTGTTGAATAAAAGATCTGCTCAGAATGAAACAGGTGCTGGTCACGTCTCTACACCTGAGCTCTATTTAGTGACCCGAAACACTATGTTCTTCACTGAAAGTCAGTAGGCTCTTTACTAAAGTAACAGTCACTTAGCCTTCACTGCAAATGTACTCAGAGGATTTCTAGGTTTGAACATGTATAAAAAAAACCCAAAACAACAAACCAATAAACCCCCCCCACGTTAACCCACAAACAGGTTTCTTCATTTCATTTCTTTATAGCAATTTCTTTATAGCAGTTTCTGTACTTAACAGTTACTACACGACTACTAGGACTCACCTTCACTAGGCGACACCATCTTTTCTGTCAGCTAGTTCATACATTTTAAACAATCTAAGCTTTTCTTTGCTTGGACAATGTCTACAATAATTTTCCTGCTATTTTTAGTGATCTTGAGACAAGCTCTTGAGAGCTGCAATTTAAATTTCATTCCATCCTCCAGATTCTTATCCTATTTGGAGAGGACATATCAAAAACACTTCTTGAGCAATCACAAGGGAACCACAGGAGTAGGAGTATAAAGAGGAAGAGGCCAAATTACAATGCTTTTGAATTTTATCACTCATCTAAAGTACCACAATACTGAACTGTAGGGTGTCAGATGGCTGTCAAGTAAAAGCTTAGAGGTTGGATGTAGATTCATAAAAGACAGACCCTGGCCACAGAGTCAGGGAGTAAATTACAGCAACTAACATCAATTGTTTAGCAGAGTGAAAAGCAGAAAGGGAAGAAGGTCAAGGCATATATTCAGTGGAAGTCCATATGGCTTGGTATTTGAGGGTGCTAATTTACTAACAACTTAGACAAAGCTATTAGTGTGCAAGATCATTAAGTTTTCAGTGATTTTAACATACAAGAAATTATTAAGAGTCATCTCAAGCTACCCCTGAATAATCAAATAGTCACAAAGGTGTCCTGTGTAGCCTAATATGTGTAAAATGAGGTACTTCATGCAAAATACTAAGCAAACCAAGTTTAAAGCATTGAATTACCACTAGCAGGCTTTTAAGTATATCAATTACACATCTAAATTCAATTTCCAACAGGATAGGCACTAAAAAGGTGCATATAGAGTTCTCCTAATAATATGTTGCATTTAAGTCCAGAATCTGGTTTCACTCCTCTGTCAGCTCCTTTTCTCTGTGGGTGAAGCACTGCTAATAATAGTCCTCAGTCTTGCTATAAATTTTTGCAGGAGCGTAGATCCTTAAGCTTTTTGAAGACAAAGCCTGCAATCTTGAATTTCATACAGTTTCATCTCTATACAATGGCATTTACTACTAAATACCATTATGTTTTGGAGAGATTTCATCATGATGCAATAGGAAACCTCACTGCTTTAGCCTACACCTCAGAAGTACCAGCAGATGTCTCAGCCCACCAAGTAATCCAGTATGTTACTTGTGATGGTTCTCTACAGAGCTTAACTAAATAAAAATCAAATAAGCCATCCATGCAATTTCTAACTACTTACTTTAACCATCTGCGGGTATACTGTTCAAAAGGGTATTTCATATATAGTGCAATCCTTCAAAAGTACTTTTTTCTACCAACCAGTGAGTCTCCATCAAAAGCACCCTACACCCAAAAAAAAAAAAAAAACAAAAAAGCAGACAAAACTGACTTTGAGGAGGCTTGCTAGTTAACAACAAAATCTGCAAATCACCAGGCTTTGAGCCAGCATGGCATCATGCTGGTCCTCCAAGTATGTGCACACAAATTCTGTGACTGACCTGGAAGAATCTAGCAGGCAGAGTTGCAGGTAGCTGAGGAGCCTCCAGCTCTCCAGCTATCTTGCAGACATGCACTTCCACGGATACAAAGAGAGATTTTCCTTAATGTGTGCTGAATTGTGCCATAAAATCAATGAGAATGAAAGTAGATTTTCAAGGTTTTTCACTTCAGCTGAACAACATAGATGCTAGTTTATCACTTCCACACACAAACAGCAAAGAGCTTTTGAATGTAATTTTTAAAGTAAAACACTTGCAAAACCTAGTTCTGATCTGCTTCTGGTGGTGGACAGGGTACTGGCAGTTTTATAGACTCTTCCGTGAGCAATGTTATTTCCCAAACTAGAACCAAAGTGCATACACTGACAGCTGCCTGAACTTCATTTTGCTTCTTTGCCCACAACTTGTTAAACTTTGGCTTTGTTCAGAAACCAGCTCCACAGGATGTTGCAAGTAATATTTTTGGTAAAGTAAATCATGATTTCTACTACAAGAAAAGATTTGAACATTCAATTCAAGGAAGAAGGAAAACTTTGTTACAAAACATCTACTGAGCTACTGAGCTAAGCTATCATGTTCCACTAAAACAAAGCACTTTGAATACTGAATATTTTTGAGCATGTCATAGGAGGGATGATAACCCCTAAATGAGGCCTAAGGAAACTTTAATCTGTGCTTGACCATGTCCCACTTGTCTTTCTGCTTCTAGCCCTTCTCTATCCCCTAGATCCTCATTTATTTACTTATTTTGGTAGTTGTTGGCCTTGACATGTTAAGCTCAGCTAACAAGACTAAGCAGGATCCCACTTATTCTGAAGCGACATAAAGCTGAAATGATCCCTGTTCATCTTCATCTGTGTCAGCCTTCAGAAGAAAGCAGCTATTTCCATGGCTGTCAAGGGGCTCATTGCATCGCAAAAATTCACTTCAGCAAATATCCTCCCCTTTTAATTATGGTCTACAGTTCACAGAAAACACTATGAAAAACATCACAGGACTTAAATGAGCTGTTATTTAAGAGGCTTGTAAAAACCTTTAATTTTAAAGAATAAATAACTTCCTTCTCCAGGATTATGCCTCGTATCAGTTCACGGAGAACACTGACGTGAGAGCTACTAGGAAATCAGTAGAAGATTTATAAAAAGGCTATACCACTTTTCTGTCATCATATAATTACGTCTGACACTATATGAAGCCTAACAGCATGTACATAAACAAGTGTCTGATCTAGTAAGGCAGCATCTCTTCCTATATGACAACCCAACTCTGGCAATCAGTTTCCCAAAATGGGGTTTGGTGACCACATTCAAGATACATTTTGACAAAATAAAGAAGCTAAGATATAACCAACTCAATTTCACTCAAGTTTAGCTGAGAAGAAATAGTATCAAAGTGGTTAGCAGGCCTTCCTGCACATATGAATTAACTCTCAAGGAGACAGATGGAAACAGTGAAAGAAAAGGAACACACAGTTGTATATACTCTAGCACTTTGCATTGATGAAGCAGTGAAACACTATGCAAATTATAGGTGATCGGGGAAAACACATTTATATTAAAATTAACAGAAGGACTTCACCAGAATTTGAAAGGGAAAAAAAAAAGACAATAAAATACTTGTGGTATCCACCTCAACATCCTGTTTCAAATCCTCTAAAACCATATATAAGTTATTCTGATTCATACTGGTGATGCCAGTATGTTTTGCAAGGGTTTTGGTATTCTGGAAATCTCAGGTTTTACAATCAAAAAATGCAGGTAAGGATTACCACAGTGAAATGTGTACACAAACTCCTTCTGTAATACAACCCCTTATTAAGGGGATTCTTCGCACAAGAGCACTGCAGCATGTCCCTCCAGTGCTGCCTCCAAATGCTGTTTTGATAGGATTTTTCAGAAACTCAGTCATTAAAACTTTTTGAAACTATACCATTGCTGACAACACACAGTTGCTGACAGTTGTAACGATGCAAAAAGAAGTCCATTCTAGGTAACACTCATACTCCTCTGTTACTTTCTCCCTCTGAGTATGTAACTACATTTGCTATGTTTACACTAATGTCTCACATCCCTCCACACTCTAGTTTCAGGTTCCACTAATACCACAGGCACCAGCTGGTCAGCTATTCTGACCTGCAATTCTTGCACATTGATACCTACAGCCCCATTATAGATGCCTGGATTTAGTACTTGGTAGCTTGTACACCTCTGAGAGATGCATGCAACAGAAGGGGGATGATAATAAGCAGATCCCTTACAATTTTTTAAAAACTAGTGACCTCTACAGAGATACTGCAGCTGGATGACACCCTCCATTCCCAATACCAGCTCCAATTCTACGCAATCTCTCCCTTCCTAATTTCTTGAAAACTCAATACAGGTAGACAGTTTTGCACAAGAAACAAAAAGATAATACAAAAAATATTTGCAAATTCTATGCTTTCGCACTGTTCTCCAGATTGGAGAATGCTGTCAAACCCAATCACAAAAATGTCAAGACTACCTTGGTTGAACACTAGAAGCTTAGCGGCTTTTTTGTTCATTTCAACTGAAAGCAGAAGACAAAAATACAATTTCATGTCCCACAGGTATCACCAGCTCCAGAGCGGTCACAGACTGAATTAAAAACTACAAGCCAAAACCCAAAACTATATGCATCCTATAAGCCTCCTTATGGGACTCTGCACTGAAGACTCCCTTCCTTTATTACATTCTGATGTTCTTCAGCTGAAGTGAAATCCTCTACTTTGAACTGTAACTATGGTTGCTGGCCTACAAAATGTCACGTCGGTACATGTGGAGCTTCCAAAATGCTAAATGGACCATGCCAGGGAGAGAAGGGCAAGAGAGATGCTTGGTTGGTAAAAGAGCATGAAATTGAGATAGGCATCTGTGCTCTTTAAGCACGCTGAAACACCAGAGAAACACCACACAGAGAAATCAACAGAAAACTTGTAACTGATCCAGTATTCTCTGGGTAATTTTTAAATGTCACACATATCTATTCCCATTTCTGCCAGCAAGGCTGTGATGGCTAACACCAAATGTATGTACATTAATTACAGATGCTGGAGAGAATTCACTTTATAGACAGCTCTTTTCTAAAGGTTTGTGGTTGGACTCCAGATCCGTTCTTAAAACATACCTGATAGATTTCTTGAAATAGAAGACAAACTAAATCGAACAAAATTCATGTTGCTAGGTAACAAATACAGGAATAAGCTACATATGAAAGGTGCTCGTAATAAAACCAAAGCAACAGTAACAAGTAACAAAAGCAACTGGATGTAAGTGCCCTACAGCAGGAAGGAATGAAGTTGTACCCTCAGACTAGTGCATAAAATGAGTTTAAGGAATTCTGATAGAAAAAAATGGATGTTTAAGAAATGGAAAATTCAGTTCTTGTCCAGTTCACACACCTAACACTTGACTTCATAAAAAGATGATGAAAGCTAGGCATATGGGGGTGGATAAGTAGGGTTTATTTGCTTCATTCCAGAGACAAACTAAGATAGTCTGACAACAGATGAACAGTAGTGAGACAACAGATGACTGCTGCAGTTGGGTATCATCACCAGCAGTGCTGAACCTTTGCTTGAATCTAAGGCACTCACAAGTGTTGATGTACTAATGGCATCGCTATAACAGAGGGATTTGAAATACAAGAAAAACATCTAAACCATCTAGAATTCTGATGCATATTACAACTAGAAGAGATAGGATTAAAATATGGAAGTCATGGCCAGTCCCTTTTTCAGATCCACACACGCCCTTTAGAAAACAGAATTGAGATTCAATCTTCCAACTTTCTTGTAGGAAAATGCAGCTTTAAAAAAGAAAACAACAAAATCAACCCCCCTTCCAAAAAAGAGGCAGGAGGAAAGTCAAACAGGACACCAGCTGATGCTGTTTGACTGCACAGGCAGCGGGGCTGCCCACCTCCTGTTGGGTGAGTACCACACACTCTTGTCCAGCTATCCTTGATGACAGAGCTCCCAATGACAGCAATCACAATGGCCTTTCAAAATCCGCTTTTCAGGCCTGCACAACCACTGCTGTACAGTAAGTACTGAATAAACACATCACTTAAAGCAGAATACCAGATTAAGTAGACCTCTGGGAAATTGTCATTCTTGAGTTGATTACAAAATCCAGTCAAAAGATTAATTTTTAAGAAACGAGCAACACCTGCAGCTTTCTTCCATGAACATTAAGTTTAGTTGTTTTTCTGTACAGTTTTTTCATGTCACCTATTTTTAGTTCATTAATTTTAGAAAAAGACTGAGAAAGTCCTTAAAAACAAAACATTTGTTGTTTGGGTTTATCAAGATGGGAAAACTCAAAACAGTCTCAGTTACACAGATGATAGAAAACAGCATTGAGGAGAGAAGCAGCACCACAGAGGGCAGAATGGCATAATCTTTCAACAGCCAAATCTGGAGTCAGAGGAGACTCCTCAAAAAAACCTCGAGGACAGGGTGGTTGCATTGGTGAAGGACACAAATTATGTCATAAGGTGTGCAGGCCAGATAGATTTTCCTGGTCTAAAAGGAGATGTGAATAGAGAGAAACCTAAAGCTTAAGTTATAACTGTGTGAGGAATAGTCATGAACCTATAGCCTTATTGTGACGCTTCCTTAACTCAAGACGAAAGAGAAAAGAAAAAGGGAGTGAACAGGGTTGAATGCATGAGACACAGACAGACCGGCCAACACAGTGGATTCTCTGTTCAAGTCTTACCATCCTCATAAGGCTAACTGGATGCTTCAGTCTTGATGCATTACCTCAACTGCAAAACCGAGAAAGCAAGTCCTGTCAATACATCCCAAAACAGTGATTATAGAAATACTGTCACTCATCCTTCAAGAGGGCGTTTTTGGGGGAACACCTGGGCAGCAGAAGGGCTCCTAGCCTGTGCAGCTCATCCAAAACCAGACAAAAAATCCGCTGAAGCTTTTCAGATAACAAGCAGAACCATGTTGACTTACTGAGCCATTAAAGTACTTAAATGTCAGAACTCACGAAGTACAGCCTTGGACAGCAATGCAGAGATGAACTGAAATACTGTCTGCTGACCACATGGTAAACGCTTGGCAGACTGCATATTATATTATACAGTCATATTTATGAGAGAATGGCTTTAAGAAGATATCGTGCATCAGTGAGAACTGCAATTTGATACAGCAAAGGTTAGGTTTAGTTTCATTTTTATTAAGATTACATACTTCTACATAAAAGAAATAGAATAAAAAGCTTTAAAATACTATGGTTTAACTATGCTTACATGAATAAAAATTATTATTTTTCCCAATTCACTCTATCATTTTCTATATATACATTTCTACTCATAATGCTTCTCTATAGTTTTACTTGGATGGTTAATTCTTACCACCCATGTCAGAGAAAAAAAAAAAAAAAACAAAAGAAAAAAAGAGAGTGCAAATCAAATACAGACAAATAAACAACACTACTACACAAGTCACAGTTCAAAAAGGAGTTAAAAATTCATACGGATAAGAAGAGCTGTCACATGTATTAAAAATCTAAAGCTATTAAAGACAAAGTTAAAAACAGTCAAAGCATCTATTCCTTTCCTTTAGGAAACCTGTGTTCTCCCTCCCCGATTAAACACCATAATACCCAGCCGCATAATCCCAGTTGAACAATCCTTACAAATCAATATAAGTACCACTGCACAGATTAGTCCCTTCCACCCTGCCAAGAAAGTCCAAGCCTTATCCCTGCTCCAGGAAACATCGTGCATAACCTTCTAATGTGCTGCTTCATAGCTCCAGCCAAAGCCTGTAATGCCCTGCCTGCTCCAGCATCAGAGCTGCTGGCTGCTCGGAAAGAGAATCGCCCACTTGCTTGGGGAAGTCCCCACCTGGCAGCCAGCGAACCCCAAGCTTCTTGCATCGGGGGTTTTATTTGAAAGCCACTCCACAACAACTTAAACACAGCCTCACACAGAAAGGGGTTGCATTAACCCAAAAAGTCCACTAGCATTTCTCTTCAGGAAGTGATGGGTCTGCAGAGCTGGTGTTGAAGCATTATTATTATTGTTGTCATTATTACTAAATCAGGTGTGTCTCTCATCACTTGATACCCGAGCTAACCTTTACTCATACTAAGTTTAAACCATGAGTTTTAAAATTTGCTTTGAACAGGTATATTGCTGGTTTAGAAAGCATGTTTGAGGATGTAATACAAGTTCCAAAAAGTTGCACACAGCAATTAATGAATCAGCTATTCTTCCAAGTTAATTAAAGATTGCACTTTCATCACGTAATAGTTACCTAGCTGTGACCAATGGACTTGCAAAGCAGGCAACAAGAATATTTCATATTTAAGGTACTTCTCATCAGAGTTGAGTGAATAGAACCAAAGTCATATGAAAAAGTAAAATGCTTTAATGCCAGGGTAATTTTCGTTTCTCTTAATCAGTTGCTTTAATAGTTCAGTATTATATCCAATTGTCATTTTGGTAAATTAGCTACAAGAGACTCAACTGGGAGCAAGTTGTTTGGAATTGCAATGCTGCATCAAAAAAGTCTCCTCTAAGAGTCTGTTGGGGATGAAAATAATTTACTTATAGAACACTACAGAACATTAAAAATTGTCTCTGACTTGGGACTTTTAAACCCGGCACCTGACAAATAACGATGAGCAAGCTTGCCTACCTTAGTTTTGCATCACAGATGAAGGTAAGTTGCCATTAGATGTCTACTTCTTGCATAGGCAGCACCTCAATATAAGCTTTCCATAACTTTTTTTGCCCTACTAAAGGGGCAGTGTTCTGGGGCATGCGTTTAATTTCATCTGCACACAGATATGTTGTCCCTGAATTGGCTGTCTATTTTAGGCTTTCCTTTCAAGCAAGCTAAGCGATTGTTTCCAAAAATCACACAGTCCTTTTGGGTACAGAATAAGATGGTCCCTGGCCCTGTCAGCAAAGGGAGGATGATTTGTGAGGAATTACTGCTGTAAGGCAGTGCAAACCTCCACTGTGTGAGAGGGGAACACCACAGTCCTGCCGCACGGATCCCCAGATGGCAAAGCATATTGCTGCAGTCTCATCCCAAATGGTGGTGTGGAGCCACCACTGAAGGTGTCTGTACCCCTCACCACTGATGCGAAAAACAGCCATTTGTAAAAGTTCTGTGACACTTCCCTCTGCTGCAAGAGCTCCTGTTAGCCAACTTGTTTTTTCTTTTAAACACAAAAAAACCCACCAAAAACCCCAACCAAACAAAAAACCTACTACCAACAACAATCCAGAGACCAGGAACAATATAAAAGAACAAGTAATCTGAATTTACCATTCAAATCTTCACTGAAAAGCAATGACATCAGCCTAAATTTACCTAGGCCTAAAAACCCCAGAATCATGTTCATGATTATTCTGAACTCACCAAATCAAGTTTCTTTTTTTTTCAGCTGCTGAAAGCCTGGTCCTTCACAATTTAACATCCCATAGGTAAGCTGCATTGGTGATAATCGGTCAGGATCAGGCTCACCCAGAGGCAAAAGCTGAAGGTCTGCTACACAGAAGACTCATTATAGATTGGCATGAGACAAAACCAACTTGCCTGTTTGCCTTCTGAGACCCATGTGCCTGATTTACAAGTTGTGTGCATTCCTGGTTTGGGTACACGGGGTGACCTGTGATTTTGGGAAACCAGCCCACTGCTCTTCTCCATCTAGTCGGTCTTCAGGGAGCGCAGTCTCCTGCCTAGAGTCGCTTCCTTGCATGCCCACAAAACAAGGCTGGAAGCAGGACACAAGGTACTTCCCCCCAAGGGTACTCTGTTAACAGACCACTGCTTCCCACAAGGCTGTCTCCATTTCCTTCACCCCAGGTGACAAGGATGTCACCAGCATGCTCAAAAGAGCTTGCAGTGTCCTGCACTGTGCTGCCTTAAGTCACCCACACCACTCCTCTTGGGACTGACACCCCAAAAACCTGTGGGCGCAGGGTCAGTGTTCGCAAGAGGTGAGACAACCTGCTTACCTGGCTCCATTTCACATATGAAACACAGCCCAGAAGAGCAGAGAAGACTGGTTTTCTCTGCCAAAAGCACACTCACATATTTACAGACCTAGAAAGCCTTAGACATAGAAAGAGGCAATGCATCAACAAGACAGAGCTTAAGGTAGGCCAAAAGTGTTGCTCTAAAGCCTGAAGGCTCTAAAGGACTTCTCTCAAAGGCTTTTTAGCAATGCCAGCAGCTCCAGGTTAGCCACCGTGGTAGCCATACCCACATGTGTCCCAGCAGCAAGCTTTCACAGCGTCGGTTCCCTGTCTGAATGATTCATCAGTGATGCTCCCCTAGCCTTGGAGATGACTTGGACTTCAGGATATTCTACATTCACCCTCTGACATGTATCTTTTCTACATAGTCTCTAAAACTCATTGTCATCTTCTGAAGAATATTCATGATTATTCATGAAGAAATGAAGCTACCTAACTGTAGATGCTCGTCTTTGAGTTGCAGACCTTGTAATGTACAAACCCATCATCTGCAGCACTTCAGATTTCAGAGGGACTTGGAATACTTCACTATGCCTGAGCTTTCCAGGATTTTTCAACCACTTAAGTGCAAACCACAAAAACATATACAAAAAGAATAATTCCCTTTTGCTTTTGAACACCAGCAAGCTCACAAATGAATTGTAAATATAAACAAAAAATTAGCAGCCTCCATGAAGCCTTGTTTTATATATAAACTTACAAATATCCTAGCTCATAAAATTTTAGAAGTGCATGTATATGTAAACTCGCAAGCAATGTCTGTCAGCTGGAGCGTTAAGGAGACACGGCCAGTATAAGACATGTTCTTGCGCAGTTACAAATCCACTCAGACAGTGGTGCTCTAACATACCATAACACCTCACTGCTTCTAACCTCATCTTGTACATGTCACAAATTACCTGCAATCTTGATTTGGAGAGAAAGACTTAAATATTTTTACTGCAATCCTAATACCATTAATGAAATTACATACTAATTGCTTTGGTCAGTAGCACCTTATATACTTTAATTACTTAAGCAGCTGCTTGCTGTTAAGAACTCCAAATTTAGCTACATCTCATGCTATATTTTGAAGGGGTTTTTTTATTTAGCTGGTTTGTCCCATTTAACTCTGGCTTTTTTTAGCTAAAAATACAACTAGCTTGACAGAAGCTTGTCCTTTTTAATAGCCACAAAGACTTGGAAAAAGTAACAAATTCAAACTGATCTTCCCCTTGAAGCTTCCTGGCTTTGAGAAACGTGCTGCAACCTTCTTCAACCTCAGTGGAAGAATGTGAGCTGCTTTGAAATGGTGCATTTCTCAAGTATCCTCATGTGACACAGCTTGCCATACTGAAGTGGTGCCATGAACCACTTGCAGCACCATGTTTACATAAAGGCAGAAAAAAAATACTGTACTGCTTATCACAGTCAGGTAAGTAAATTGAAAGACAGTGATGACTGAGGCTTATTATTACAATGCTGCACTGTGGTAAAAGATTTTAGTGCTGAACTGACATCAAATTACAACAGAGTTGTTTTTCTACAGATTCTGTTTATTCTGTTAAGTTATGAAATTTGAGGGGTTTCTCCCCTTCTCTTACGAGATGAGCTTAAAACAAGTCCCAGGCTTGCTATATCTGCTTTATAGACAAAGTAAGAAATCAGACTGTACCATTCCAGTTCATTTTGGGGCAGTCTTAACACTGCAAGATTTTTTTCAAAGCTACAGGTACTATAAATAATGCAATGCTGCAATATTATCTTTTGCTATTTTACTCCTTTCTAAAAAATTCAAAAGCATTTTCTTTGGTATGACAATATCTTTTCTCTGATGTTCCTCAATCTTTTCTTAGATGAACCTGAGGACAATTCCACTAGAAAAACAAACAAACAAGCACAGATTTTGTTTCTTTATTTGACAGATTTACAACTTAAAACACAAGCCAAGCAGACGCAGCATAACATCAGAATGTACAGTTACCTAAAAGTATTTTTAATCTTTGGTAGTAAAAAATAAATTAAGGTTCTTTCTGTTTTCTGATGTATTTGTGCACCTATACATACTTAACTCTAACCATAAAATGAGTAAAACCCCAACATATGGTCTGAGAACAGGAAAGACATGCACTAAGAGCTTCTGCACTATGCAAAGAACTAGAAACCACTTCAAAGTTTCCTCCATTCCCAACAGTCCTCCAAAGTGGACATCCCACATGGGCTTCCTTTCAACTTTCAGTGAACTAATTTTGAGCATTATCTTGCTGAAGAGTAACACTTTTGTACTTGACTGAAATGTGTTTCAGATTCTTACTGTCTTCCTCTTTCACCACAGCAGGGTACCATTTCATTGACAGCTACTTATGTTCTTTCCTACCCTATTAGCATCTCTAGCGTCCACTTTGTCAAGACACCCCTCAATTCTGCCCTCACTAGTGAGTCTTCTTCCTGGCCCCTCCAAAACTGAGGATGCACTAGAAGACTCCCACATGTGCCCAATAAAATACATTTAGAATTGATCTAGATGCCTGCATGAGACATGTCAAGTATTTTGACCAAGGTTTTTAGGCAGATATTCATTAACCTGTGAAAAATGCGTGCATTGGTTATACGTGGTCAGTGAATAAAGTGAGGTATGCTGAACAGCAGCATTTTTCCAGGACAGCTGATTCATTGCAAGCATAAAATCCAGTACAGGGATCATGAACCTATACTAGTAAAACTATATCCATAAAAGTTTGGAGGATAGATTAACCATTAAGTTTCTTCCAAGTCTACTTAAAAGTGCCATTTAACCCACGGCACTAAAAATCTCACTTCCACCTCCCACATTTGAAACCAACAACTTAACAGCAAGAAAGTTTTTCTTCTCTATCTCTTTTGTGTCAGATTTGTTGGCAGGGCGCTGAGCCTTCCTCTGTATTTGTATGGCACAAAAATCTAAAGGACTAATTTTGGGGTGGAGGTGAGACACATGCACATTCAATACTAACCTCTTGAATTCAGTGCCCTTACTTTGTACAGGTCTGCACGTTTGCCTGAAATATAAGGAAAGGTTGCACACAACCAGCTCAGTAGAAATTACTCCACATTTCTACGGTTTTCCCTATTAAAATATCTGTATTTCTAACCCAGTATAAGTGCCTAAAAATGCTTTTACTGCTGCATCTCATTTCACTTATCAAAACAGAATAAACTTCCTTCAGAGAAAGTGGTTTTTTTGCTATTACAAGTACATTAGGAAGCATGCCAGCACAGCTGTACCACCAAACCCTTGGGAGATACCAGACCCTGGGGAATGTAAATGGTCTGAGAACAGCCTACTTGAAAGGACATCTTTTTTCAGGGCAAAGTCACAGCACCGAGATCACCAAGTCTTCTTGCTCAAACACCCTCACTGTAAAAAAGGAGGCATTCACCGCAGGACATGGCCTTCAACAAATTTCTCTGATAGTCTCAATTTGCCTTGGAGCCAACAATCTGCCAGATTAATCTCTAAACTTGCTCTTCAGAAAGAGATCTCTCTGTTTTGTATTTCACCAGCTTAACACAGCAGGAGACATGTATCCTGGCCCAAACAGCTCTGCACAATTGCCATACTGAAGAAGGGTTGAGAGGTTTTTTTGTTTTGCTTTGTTTGGTCGTTTTCTTAAACAGAAGGTTTACAGAGATACACAATAGTGGAAAGATATTACCACAAACATAAATACTGTGTTAGTAGACATCTCGGCTCCTACGGTAATGAAAACAAATTAGATCTCTTTCAATAGTTTCATTTCAGCTAAATACTAAAAACATCTTCAAGAAACTCCATGGCTTTTCACTATGCTTTATGCCTCAAGTGGTTTTTCCTTGTTATCCCACATATACTACCTTTTATTTTTTTTCCTTTTTAGTAAGTATTCCAATGTCAACTGGCAAGTCCAGTCACTGTTCCAATCTTTATTTTCAACCCCCACATGTACAAGAGAAAGCTACAACTACCCTTCAGCTTAATTCACTGACCTCCTCCCTACTTTGAGTCAAGAATTATGCACCATCAATCAAAGCACATTTATAATACTTAGAAGCTGTGTCATCTCTCACCACTTTGATGTTATACACTGCCTACAAACAAGTCAATCTACAGAAAGGCTACCTATCATGTCAAAATAATACTCTATGGTTTACTCTATGTATTAGGATACAATCTCATGTAAGTTCACATTTCAGTCTTGATTTCACCTCATCAGAACTGGCTCACTTAATACAGTGAACAAAGCTGGACTTCATCTTCAAAAATAGCATGCACACTACTAAGCAGATCTCAAGCAAATATTAGACAGAAGTTTTGCAACAGCGATATCCAGTATTTTGCTGATGGGGAAAATGTAGGTAGACATCTACACTGATTTGTTTTGCTCCATGTAACAGCTAATCTGTTGAAAGAGTGTTTCTAACTCTTTGCCCTGCTCCACATAGACACAGGGGCCAACCCCAAGAAGTATTTCCCAACTTCTTCTCGAAGAGGCTTTTGAAGAGCCCATGGATGCTTCTGTGTGCTCATGTAAAGAAACACACACTTAGCAGTGTCCTGCAATGTTTTCTGCAGTCCAGTTTCAACGAAACCTCAAGTGAGTCTAATTATTCTGAGCAGCTTATAGATGGCCTGAGTTATAGATGATTAACTAACAAAACATGGGAGCCAGGTCTGCTGTCTGCTGCTGCCATCATTAACTTCTAATGTTTGCAACCACTCATTTGCATATGTGCCTAATAGTCTGTGCAACCCCACACTGCAGGCTTCGAATGTTTGTTACTCCACACAATTCCCAAAACGACTGAAAAATGAACCATACCCCCAACAAGGACCCTGCTATCAATAAAGCTGCCAGCCAGCCCAAGGCCACTTGCCTCAAAGCACCTTCTTTGAGCAAGAACTGGCTGTGAATACAGGCAGGACATTCTGCAGAGATGCAGGGCTTAAAGAAAGAACCAGAAAGTTGCTGTAATTGAAGCCTGTACCATTTATACTCTTCTTGCTATCTGAAGTCTGACTTCGTTCATAAATCTTTAATAATTTTTTAAACATAGAAAATCATGTTGATAGTTAAATAAACACAACTTTACCACTAAGAAAGCCTACTTTCACATTCACCCGAGCCCACCGTTATTTATTAGACAAGTATTTTTACTGACATCCATTTTTTCAGATATACCACAGTATACTCTTTTTTACATAACTAAGTTAAGCTATACTTGCTGATACAGAACAGTGCAACTTGTCTCAACTAAAGAAGAAATGTTCCCACGCTGGAAAAATCTGCAATCCTCAACTTCCCAGTCATTTGGCTGAACCAATCTTTATTTTATAAACAGATTAGAAAAGGCATTTCTAAGAAAGATCATGTTTAAGCTATAACTTGAACTGGGTATTTTCCTCGGCTGTACGATGTGTTACATTTTTATGTGACTATCCCATTTTTCTGCTACATAAGCTCCTGAAAATTTTTTAATACACAGAAAAGGATACTAAAACCTTACACTAATCCTATACTCGTTCAGACTGCTTAACCTAAATTTGCTATAATACTGTCAGCCAACTTTTAAACTATTTAAATTTTAAGCACAAGGCCAACTTTTGTTTAGCATTTATAATTATTCCTCTAATTAAGACCAGCTAACAACTGAAAAGGAGGAGCACAAAGTTGTTGAATCATTAGGAATGCTAAAGCAACAGAAGCCTTTGCCAGGAGAACTCTTGTATCATAAGTATGCCCCACTTCACTCTTGTGAACAAGTCTTACCTCACACTTGTTCTATTTCTTACCCCTGGAAATGTTACAGATCTAGACACTGCTTGATTATTTTTTACTTGTTTTTATTTTTTAAAAGAGGAGCAAAGTGAATTTCTGTATTCATTGCTAAGATGATAAAAGCTCCGCTTAGAGGATGAAGTTCATAAAAAGGTAAATTAACTTCTACTTTCCTTCACCTGGGGCACTGGAAAGAAGAAACAGAAACCAAAGGTTACGACACTTACTAGGACTGGCAAGAGAAGGAAACTGTTCTCCACCCTCTCACTACTTTGACAGAGACCAAAAATACAATCTTGAAGATCAGGGGAAAACAAAATTCCAAAACTTGAATACACATCTCTCAGAACTGTTTGCAGACAAGAGGGCTATATTGTGTCAGCTATTAGAAATTATTTGCCATCACAAGAGAGATCAAAAGTGCAAGGTTGGTCCAAGACAGAACAAAAATCAGTTCAGTCTTCTTTAAATGAAGGTGGAAGTAACTCAGGACTTCATCTGGTTAAATGGATTTCATCCTGGGGAAAAAAAAATATTATTCCAAAATCATTAAATATACTGGAAAACTATGGCTGTTAAAAGGTTTCTTATGAAGCTGAAGTCCAGCCAATCTAAATTCAAAGAGCAATTTCTGGCATTACAATGCCTCTACTTCACCACACCACTGCTACCACACTCTTGGAAATCAGTTTAATTGAAAAGGGGGTCTGTTTTCCCCTATCACCTTCAGAAAGCACAGAGATGAACAGTTAACACTGTGTTCTTGATAAATCTGTCTGCTTTTAGCAAAGTAGGGAGATTTAAAAAATAAAATAGCCTCCCCTCAACAATCACAGGGATTTCAAACATGCACTGCAGATAAATGGGAATTTCTGCATTTATTCTACTGATAGATGATATTCTTAAATGTCTGAATAAGCAGAATAAATTTATTTCAGACTTGAACACAACACTCATGAAACCAGACTGAGGCCCTAGAGCTTTCCACGTAATCAGATACTGAAAGGCAGTTCTCCCTCCATTAAAGCTGACCTTGCATAGTGACATTGTACTTTTGTCTCGAAAATCAGAGATACTTCTTAAAAGAATATTTTCGAAAGTGCATTTCATAACAGACAATATCATGAGTGTGCAGATTGTTTCCATCTCCAAATATACCCTTCCCCTTTACATTTCAAATCATCTTTGAAATTTAGAATTTGATTTTGGTTAAAGTGTCAGAATTTGAAGTCAATATTCTGATGCGGCAGAGATATCGTGTTCACTGAACAACTGCCATTGTTATGGTATGATTAAAAGCCAGGCTACATAATAAATCAACTTTCCTAGCTGGAAAGCTCATTAGTACTATTTTAAGTGCCCACAGCCATGTTTTGACATTTGGCTATAACAGCTTCACTGAAAGGTTCAAAAGCTTCTTACATAAAGCTAAATACACTTAAAACATTCCCTCTAACAAAGAATATGCAAAACCTTGCAAAAAAAGGTACTTTAACTAGCAAAAAGGATAAAAGAACACGCAGGAAGGTAAAGTGGCACAGGCAAGAATTCAACTGAGCCACGTTAAAAATGCTGTCCAGAAGCTATCAAAGAGCTTATGTTGATAGTATTAATTTCCATCCTTCTTCTCTAACATGTTAACAGTACAAATTCAGTCAGATTAAAAAAAAAAAAAACATAAAAGCCAGAAAACATATGAGGTCATCCCAAGATCTTACTGTTAACTTGCGTTGATTGAATTAGAAGAGGGTATTTCAGATCACGAAGTTCAATTATGCACTATTAACTCAAATGGGAGAAATAAGCCATCTAGGAGGCAGAGAAAGATCCGAGACCAGAAGTCCACACCATGGACAGTAAATAAATAGGTATATAAAATTATTAAAAAAATAGTGAAATCTATTGCATCCGGCTGCTTTAGAAATGGGAATGATGCAATTTGCTAAGTGAATAAATTTCCAGAGGAGAGAGTGCACCGCCCGTGGGATATTACACTTTTTTTTTTCACACGCGAATGAGATAAATGCGTAAGAAACGAGCTCAGCTCTGGTACCTGGGAGAAACATCTCATCACAAGTAGATATTGAGACACTGGTTTCCCTCTGATACCTGAATTTTCCCAAGCACACCATTTCCAACTCAAGTGTCAGACCTACGAGCTCAAGCCCGAGAAATGAAACGCCAGGAACAACATCATTCCCATGAAGGGCTTGCAGGCTGCTTCCCTCCAGGAGCCCTTTCAGCCCGTGCAAGGTGCTGTCCCTCCCAGGAAGTCCCCGGCGAGGCTGTTGCATCAGGCTGCCAGCAGCCCGGGCGAGCGGCCAGCGCCCGACACAGCCGGAGTAGGCGCACCGGCACAGAAAGTATTTGTGCCGCCGCTGACATCACCTCGCTGAGCTGACATACCTCTCCGGAACCGTGCCAAAGGTAAACAAATACATGCCGAGAACGTTTGCCTCCTGCTAACACAGCAGACACTCCTCGCAGACCAACGCGTTCGTGCACCTCCCTCTGGGCACCGCAGCCCCTCACCCAGAGCCCCCGACTCCACTCGGCCGCTCCTGCGCGATGCCCCCAGCGCAGGAAGTTTTCCGCGAGATGCCCAACACTTCAACGCCCCCAGACAAGGAGAGAGGGCATCCCTGTGCTACCTCTTGCATTACCCAGCCAGAGGATGAAAAAAGACGCCTGCTCCAACAGGTAGATTTGCTCTGCTTCAGTGGCAGCAGGAAATGCACATCCCTTAGTATTAAAGACAACAGTGAATTAAAGAGCACATTTGATCTTACAATGATTTCGCAATGACTCTCACCATTCGATCAGTGGTTTGTTAAGGAGTCATCGCCTTAGCCTTATGCCAGTACTAAGCTAACTTGTCTTCCGGTATGTAACACAGAAGGGGTGAGGGAGGTAAATGCCCTCTTTTTCTGAGACAGATATGTAAAGAAGCAAGAGAAGCACACCACTCAGAGGCCCAATTTACACCTTCCCCTCCCAAAGCTTTAGATAGGAATTTAACAATAACAAGAAAGGAGCTTCTAACCACCCTAAATTCACACCTTGTGAATCTACTCCCCTCTGCCCCAAGACAACTGCAGATACAAATCTCGAAAGAGAAGGTGGAGGTAATCCCTCTATCTTCAGCATAAAAAAATCCTCTAACCACTATTTCAGATGCCATACACCCATAAAGCTTCAGTCCCTGAGGGACGGGTAATGGTGCGTCATGGACTAGATATCTAGAGCAAGGAACCTTATTTCCCAGTACAGCTCCACTTGCTCTCCCAATGCAACTGCTCTGCCCCAGAAACCATCTGCCTCCCCCCATCAGAGCAAGAAGGTAATTGCAAACCTGGTAATAACGTTACCATTTTTCCATAGGTCACAGAAGAAATCAAGCTTAAGGCTTACTTTGACAATCATATAAATAGAGAAGATTAAATATTGTAGTACTTCTTGTTTTAGGCTTAAACATTCTTAATTTTTTCCATATCTCAGCTTGCAAAACTTCCAATGAACAAAGGCCCCAAGGCAAGCTTGACCCTATACAGTCAAGACAGAGGGCTCCTACTTCCCTGCACTGGATACTGCCCTGTCAGAGAAATTTAACAGATTGATACACTGACTCCTGAGAGATTATAAATAGGCTTAAAACACCATGCTTGTCAACTATGAGATATTACAGCGCTTTTTTATTCGTATCAGGTTGCTCCAGAGGAACATGATTAATTTTAAATATGTCCAAAAGTGAAGATTTGCAAAGCTGATACCAAAAAGCTGATACATGAAAAATAAAATAAAAAATACAATAAAAATAAAGGAAATTTATCAGATACCTGTAAGTATTTTTCTCTGAACATGCAACAGTTTAAATAATTTTTCATCCGTTTCTTCTCATTTCACTGATTTCACTTAATCTTCATGGTATTATATAGTCTTGCAGCTAAACTCAAGTTTGTCTGTCTTCCTGTAGCTTGCTGCAAATTTCTCAAACTATCTGTACTAAACACCAAGCTACTTTGGCTTCTCTTTTCATATTTTTTTTTTCCAGAGTTCTGTCAGCCCAAGGGTTTGGGAACTTATCTAATGAGGAAAGTTACACTTCTACACAGCTATTACGGGTGCCCTCCTAGTAGCTGTGCTAACAAGATTCATCACCAAATATAAATGGAAGCATTCTCCAAAACAAGACAAAGGCACTGTAATGAGCCAGACAGGAAGCAGGGCCTCCACTTTCTTCATAAGAGTAGTCAGCGTAAATCTTTTTGGCACTAATGGTGTTTTTTTCTAAGGCTGGACAATGACAACAACAAGCACCAGAATTCAAGAATGTCTGGCAGTATTGTCCCTGAAATACAAACAGACTATCTCTTTTTCACTCTACATTTTCAATTCAGTACCAGCTGGATTCAGCAAAACCACGAGTTAGTTCTGATACACCAGATAAACAGCTCATCCCAGTTAGATCCCACAACTGAAGCATTTCAGAAGTAGCACCGTCTGTTACTAAACACACTCCTCCTTAGCTACAGAATGAATAACAACATTGCCTCAACCTCCCATGACTATCCTGAGGCAGATACAAAAGAAAAGATATTAAAAGCAAGTCATAACAACAGTGTTGGAGAAAGAGTGCTACACTAGATTATTTCTCTGGGCTAAATCTTAGGCTTTGTAATACTTCACCTACACCCATGCTCATTCAAAAGTCTGTCTTGATTTTACATGGGTTTGTATTTTTTGGACCTAGGCAGTGTTCTAGAAGGGTAGTTTCCATCATGCTGACATTTACTATCTCTATAAAAGTTAACATATTGGTGACTAGCCATCGAGGTACAGGAGAGCATTTACCTTGAGTTGGCTGCAGTATGATGCAAGCTGGCAGATGCCCTGGATCCTTCCATTTTCCCTGGGACCAAGCTGTCTCTACATACAGGCAGGAAATCCAATGCCAACCCAATCCGCAACCAAAGCACATTCATCGTCTCACTAAAGGCAAGATTTTCTACCATAACCAACCAAGAAAGACCAAAGGATGAGCTGGCTGTTGACAAAGGACAGCTGTTGGCTAAAACAATTCATATCACCATTTCCCTTCTGGTCCAGGTGCTGCTGGAGCCACCTGGAACCACAAGGTACGAGAAGGTTCAGCTCAGCTCTGCAAACTAGGCTGGCAAAAACCATCAAGTCCAATAAGAGCTAAGAGTGCCTCAGGAAAGGAAGTCTGCGTGTGAATGCAACAATAAAAAGAAGATAAATCTTTCATCCATAGCAAAACATATTTGTACAGAAACTGGCAATCATCTCACAAGTATACACACAGAAAGTGCCAGAATTGCATACTTAATACTTCTACTAAAAGGCAAGGTGACAGAATGCATCATATTTATGCCTGGCTTCAAAATTATGAATAAGAAGTAGCTACACAATCTCAAAAAGTACCAATGTGAAGTACCAATAAAAAGTATTGCCCATAAACTTCACATCTGGGACTGCAGTTGGCACTATTTACTACTCGCTAGAAAAACAAACAGAAAACATGAGGTCCAAAACGCACCTCAACAAAGAAAATCCCAGAAGTACTGCGCAAGAAGAGAAACAGAAGTGGTATGGCTGGCAGGTTAAACCCCCTGAAGTCCAAGAGTCAACAAATTCTGTTGGGCTTACAGTTTTCTGTAGCATAGTGTATTTTGCCATCATAATTCATACAGCAATGCTCTTCCTCAGTAGCACAGGGAAATCTACAATAGATTTTGCTACTGAGACACATTCAAGGTTAAATTTGGTGGCATCACCCAGCAGCATCACAAGGCAACCAAAAGGAACAAAGGCTGCACTGCCAGGGTGCTTGGGGAGAGAGGAGAAGCAGCAGCATCCTTTGAGACGGGACAGGGAGAACAAGTGCTGGAACCCATCACACCTCTGCTAAAGGCCTCAAAATGGCATCTCCATGTCATGCAGGGGTTTTGACTAAAATCACTGCTACGATCCTCAGCTCTACCCCGCACAACTCCTCACTACTGGACAGGGTACAAATCCTGTAGACTATACACTGCAGAAAACTATCATTGCAAAATTCTAAGTATTCATGTCTGCTGAATGTTTTGCAAAATGAGATGTGGCTGAGGGATCTACAGTTTCATTCCACACTCCACTCCTGAAGGGAAAAATTTCAAAAAATAACAATACTTGTCCCATCCCAAGTATGCTCTCACTTCTACTTAGTGTTTTTAAAGATGGTAAATAGTTGTTTTGATTGTTTTTTCACCTCCTTCCTTTTCCATTTCAAAAAAGGACACATAGTTTAGACATATTTTTCTTCTCCAAGCCTAGATGCTTTACTAGATCTTCTGGAAGGATTGTTCCAGAAATATTTAGACTTACTGCTTATTAAATGCTAAATCCTGGCTGGCTGTTGTTAACTTCCTATAACTTTTAATAAGTAACTGAAGCATACCTGTTCCTTTACATCAGTGGATATTAGTACTGCTCAGCAAGACAAAGCTTGTTTTTTCCTATTACATTTAATTTATGAAGTAGCTTATGGGGAATATAGGAAAGACATCATAGTTCCCACTCTTTGCATCTAGTACCTTTACAAAATTTCCCCAATTAGCAGAATTATTGAAAAGTGAGTACTAAATAATGGCTTAGATATAAAAATACTTATAGTTAAAGAAGCAAGTTTATTAGCGTACATACACATAAGCAGTTATTAAAATATTTCTAGGAAAAAATACTATTCCATCTGCATCAACTTTGTATATTTCATGTTTCACATGAAATCTTCCTATTCTAAAGACTCTTCACTTTACAGAAGTATCTTCTGCTCCCCAATCTTTACAAGATACTCTTTTGAAATAAAAAGCTGGACAGTTATAAAGCATCTGCTTATGTAAAAACAGTGATTCAGCAGGAAACACGAAATACCCTTCACAAGAAAGGTGAATTCATGTAGGGACAGTTGGCAGGGCTATCTCAGTCTCCACTTGAATGTCCTGTTTCCAGTTCATGTTGAAGGGATTCAGATGCCTGGGAAGAAGCTAATCACCGTTTTTATAGGCTGTGGAAAGCAGTTCAGATTCAGAATTGCAAGTGATTATACCAAAAGCTCTCCCAGTGAAAAGCAAAGGGCCAGAAGTTAATGTTCAATAGAAACTGGCAAGTCTGCTGCACTCACTGAGCAATGTGGTCAGGTATGAATTGGAAGTGCATACATAAAATAACGTAACAAGTATGGCTGCTCAAAGTTCAGCTGCAGTATTTAATGCACAATACACGAAAGAGAAAAAGGCAGGGAACATCTAACACATTAAATATTTTAGCTAATTCTAATCTTTCCACGATTTCTGCTCATGCAAAACACAGGAACAAAAGCTTTAGGTCTACTAATAGGTATATGCTGAAGTGAGTAAGCAATATTGTATATAACTGGAAGCAAAAATTGCCATAGTCTGTAGCAAGTATCTTTATCATCAATGTAATATAGACATACCACCAAACAGAATAATTTGCAGTGAACCTGCAAGTTCCTTCTGGGTACAGATTTACTCTCAAGTTTTTAATCAGTCTCAGTGGCAGCAAAGCTTTAATAGAAAGTAATGGATAACAAAGTTTAGTGTAAGAGTAAAAAAACCAAACAGTGGCCACAGAATTTAAAAATCCATTTTACGTTCATAATCTAGTCTTCCTATTTATTATGTGATGAATGTGATTGCATGGGAGCTAGTTCAGGCAATGTCATAACTCCCATTGGAGCTCTCGGTGTTGTAATTTTCTATGTACTATTTATTAATCTGTTAGTGGATTACATGCCAGCTCTTAAAATACTTCTACTTTTAAGTTCTTGGAAAAGAATGTTTATTTCATATGCTGTGGAAGAGTGTAGATGCTCACACTTGGATAGGGAGAACACACCAGACATATGTAACATCACACTTATGTACATTTCCATTTTCAAAAAGGTACCAAAGCAGCAGGTATCATGCCTGTAAGGCATGTTGCTTCCCTCCAACACTGCAAAAAGGCAGACGTGCTACGGCCCACCGCAGCATTAAAGGTCACCTTTGGGCATTTAGGTTTCAATTCTTAATCCACATCAATAACAAAACAGCATCAAGATTAATAATGTACTATAGACTTACTTCAGTAACAACATTACATAAGTTTTAGAAATACTGGATTTGATTGCTGTCAGTGAGCTGACACAGAAGAAAATCCCAAATAATATTTGGATGTATAAGTGATCTTTACTTCAGAAAGTATTGAGAAAAATGTTAACTGGGTCTTGCTTTAGAAATACGCATTAAGCTGCCAGTATCCCCCTATGCAAAATTTTCTTTAAAGACAGCTGTTGCCTAAATTGGTTTGGACCACCACATACAGACATTTATCTTGAAGTGGCTGAGAGAGAGCCACATGTCAGGTGACACTGTATGGATCCTTCTGTGGTATAACAATACTGATAGAGAAAAAGAAGGATCTGAAAAGAATTAGGAAAATGTCAGGCTGCAAAGCTGGCATTTTGCCATCAAAACACAGTACTACCTATTTCTTCAATACATGTTCAGACTTCAAAAGCGGTAGCCACACATACGATAATGCATGAGCTCAAACCACACAGGATGTGTTCCCCTCAAAAAAATCCCTTGATTAAAGGGGGCATATTTACAAATAGCTTCAGAAGTCACCTGTATAGATCTGCTCCAGGATTTGAACATCCCAAGATAGGTGAAATTAATGTAACAGTGCAATTCTAAAACAAACGAAAAATTGAATTTATAAACTGTACTCTATGCAAGCATGCCACAACACACTGCCTGTGTCACTGCAAGTTTTAGACTGGATTACATTGCAACCTGTTGTCTTCTATTTTCAATTGAAAGCCAAGCTTTAAAAACACTGGGAGATTTGGAGAGTGGAGAGGGGAGCAAGTTAAAACGCAATCCTCATTACATTCTGGGACTTGTTTGTGAAACTTAAATGGTCTTGATAATCTACAAGTCATAAAATTCCAGTCTTGATGCCCTTGACAAATTAAAAATGCTGGATTTTAAAGGACAAAGTTAAGCGTGTCATATTTGACAAATATTTTAAGTCATATGCTTGTAATCATTTTTGTTTCAATAATCTTGTTCTGATTGCATTACTATTAGCTGTTGCACTGATGAAACAACATCTGAAGATGACCTTCAAGGACTTGGTTTCAAATTAAACCATCAGGAATCCTGAGGGTAAGAGGGTTCACTGGATAAGACATCACTCTCTATTATCAATTACTTCCAAAAAATAAAGCTGACCTGGACAGCCTCTGCAATAACAGTAACTGTTGTCTTTTAGGTGTCTGAACAGATAGAAATCAGCAAAGATAGACTTTTAAGATTAATTTTAACTTTTTAAGTGTGGTCTTGTTGAATTACAGAAGCTAAACTATTACCAGCATTAGAATGTCTAGTTCAGGACTTTCTTTACCCACATGAGCTGATTTCTGTCACGGAAAGCAAGTAAACATGCTTTTCTTTTCTCCTACTGCAGACCAGAACCCTTCTTATAGAAGTCAAAGATTTTTTTAAATGCAACTTTAACGTTAGAAATGTTGAATTACGTTTCAGTACGCCACTCCTCCCCCCTCCTAAAAACTGAAAAATATCCCTATCACCCTTCCTAGTAATCTCATTTTGGGATACAAGGCTTGAGATGTATATAAGTCCTCCATTATCTTCACTCACAGTTCAAAGGACAGTTGTGATAAAAAAACAATTTCTTCAGCTCTCCTCCAACCATCCAGAATATTTTTTTCCCCCATGAGAAGGAGAAATACCAACAGGGAGGTAAAACTGCATGTGCATTCCCTTGAGGAGTGTGGATTCCCACCCACTGTTCCTTACCTTGGTGATTCAGGGAGATGCGGTTAGATGGTTCTTGGAAACCTGGTTCCAGATCCCGCCGACCATGAGCTGAGGTCTGATCTACATTGTCCTAAAAACAGAGGAGCACAATATCTTATCAAAACCAGGCATTCTGTACTCCCTCTAAGCGACATTACATGGAGTCATACCAACAACGCAAAACAAAAAAAACCCCTGCCATACCTCCGAAAGAAGAAACCAATGTCAGAAAAGGAGGAGAGGCAGATCAGAGGGGGACACCAGACTGTCACATTAATACGTGTGGCATGAATCCAGAATCAATGACTATGCTGTTGGCTCATCTGTACACCAGTGTGTGTTTCAAACTGAGAAATAATGATGTAAATGCATCTCCTAGTTTAACAGAAGTTTCTACTTGCATCAAATTATGTGGAGGCTTGGGGCTTTGTTTTCTTTAATTCCAAGTTGGTGGCTTAGGGCTTTGTAACTAATTAACTGGACTGAAGCAGATTCAGTAGTGAACTGCTAAACCTCAAGAGGAATCAGAAGTTCAGTTTAGATAAACATCCATGGCTCTGGATGCCAATCTGTTGTTTTTTTCATACAAGAACTCTCACAAGATCAGGTTTCATTAAGTTTTAACAGAAACTGAAATTGGCTAAGTCTAAAACACCATGGTTTCTCACAAATCTTGCCAAAGAAGACAACTAGTAGAAAGCAGAAGAATTAAAATATAAACAAGAAAATAAGAAAAGCAAAATAAGTCACATTTTAGAAGTAGAACAAGGAGATTCAAAGCAGGTACATAAAGTTGGCATACTTTTGCATATACTAGTTAAGGGTGGGTATGGAAAAGTGCATAAAGTTGACCGCATTGATATATCACCAACCATAAACTGCTGCAGTGATACATGTGACTATATACATGATCCTTCTGTGCCCAAAGTGTGGGATAAATACACAATGGCATGACCTGCATTTATGTCAAAACACAGGAACCACCTTCATGGCAAATGATGTTGTAATTATGGCAGAGCAAAACATGCACACAGTGAGCGGCAATTCAACTACATGCACCCGTGAGCTCTCAGCCTAGCATTTCCAGTTTACAGAATATAAGCTAATACTCAAAAACATAATGGATGTAGTGTTTGGGGATTAGAATTGCATATAGTTAGTCAGTATATGAAATAAATTATATTATCTCTTCATCAAAGAGACTGTTTCAGCAAATACTTGAGCTTTGATTCAAGAATTCAAGCACCACTCTCAAGTGTCTTCAACATCAGGGGTCAGTTCACGACCCCACAGGCGTTTATAAGATAAAAAACTGCCAACAGTGGTATGACTAAGGAAGGTTTTTATGAGTAAACAATAAATGTTAAGATACAAACGGCATCCATCTATCTATGCCAGATGCAACTGGGATTGCTCAGACTTCTGTCTCCATATTGGCTATCTCCACTTCTAGCTCTTTATATTCTTTGCACTGGTTTTCACAACACTGACTGTTGTTTCATGAGCCACATCTTGCTTAGCTCACAAGTTTTTGTAGTTGCTTCTTAGAAATCAAAAACCTCCAAACCGCATAAGACCTTCTGTCAGCACAACTGTCTTTGTTCTTACTTTCTCGAAACACAGCAGTATTTGTTAGCTCTTTCACTGGAGCTAACTTGAACACATATTAGGAACAAGCAACTCATGAGCTCGTCTCCATCAAATCCTTTACAACTGCAAGATATTGCATTCTAACATTATTAGTGCTTTTAGAGTGCTAGTCATTCTCACTGGATGGATCTCATTTTCTCTGGGACACCACACAACCATCATTGACCTGGCCCATATCATCTCAGTTTTAAATTTCAGACAGAAAATCTGGGATTTGCAACACAAGAAGGCAACTGCAGAAAGGACATACACAATTATGAGTCTGCTCCTCAGAAAGTTTAGTGCAATTGTTTTAAAGACGCCAAGGGCAACAGGGGGGAGGAGATACTTATCTAGGAAAATTTTCAGTCAAACCTCAAAGCTGAAGCTGATTGCTCTAAGTACAGAAGCTAAGAGGTGAGTATCCCAGGCACAGAGAACCCAGCAGAACTTCCCTCCCTAGCACAGAGCTTTCCTCTGTGCATTTTCCTCCACGCAATTCAACATGATGAATTTTTATGGGGTATCTAAAGCCCCACAGATGCAGTTTCACACTGCTAGTCCCAGTGTCCAAAGCATGGATGCAGTTACATATTGCCTCTTGGCTGGGAAGAACAACAGGGCATCCCAAGAGAAATAAAAGACAGAAGAAAACCAGTTACAAGCTGTTTGTTATCCATCTAAATGTGTTTTGAGTTGCCCCAACACATAAAAGTCCCTTCTGGAAGGTAAGATTCATGCAGTGCTAGGTAGCAACAAAAGTGAAATGGGGCTGAGATGCGCCAATTTTACATTTGGGTTTCCCACAGCAGTAACACATAGACATTTAACTGAAATGACCCTATTTCAGGCTTACACCTGGCTCCAGGCCCCTAACTTTACAATTAAGCTGGACTTCTTAATTAAAAAAAAAACCAAACAAAAACAAATCCAGCAATTGCCAATAATGTACAGGAATGGGATACATCCTCTCTGGAATGACCTTATATCTGTACCAGAAGATGCTGAGAATCACAGGCCTCACTCATGAAGTTAAGCCAAAACCATGGTAAGGTAGATCAAAGTTTTCAGAAGCAGAGGTTATAGTGACTAATCACTGCTGGTGCTGCCCTTATAAAGCCCCTGCCTGTTTCGTTCCCTGCAAACGCCTGCCCAGAAGGTCCAGAGAGTTCTCCTGCTACTTGAGCAAAACAGAAAGACAAAGGTTTCCTCCGGACACTGAGGGCCAGCAAAACCCAGGTGCTAAAGCAAAGCGACAAGCTGTGCATAAACAAAGCCACACCTGTTACAGCAATGCAGGCAGTGGAGGGGAAAAGGTAAGGGCGGTGTGGTTTAAAGACCTAGGGGTAGTTTCACATGACCCTCCAGAATCTGTTTGTGTCCGTTGTGCACAGACAAACACTGGCACTCGGCCAGCTGCAGTGGAGATCAGACACTGGAACAAGGTTGAAAGAAGAAAGAGGAGGGGGCAGGAAATAAACTTATATAATTGCTCTGTGCCAGTAGCCTTGTTGTTGGGCTCCAGCTCAGGGCTGAGGCCATGGCCCTGAGCAAGTTGGGCACCTGCTTTGATCCATCACCATCCCCCCCACTGCTGCTGAAACTAGGCTCAAAGTTAAGTCATTTGTTTGCTTCTCGGTTTAATCCCCAGCTCTCCCTCTTTTCCAATGCTTTCAATATGATATTAAAGCATGTTACTTAACTTACTGTACCATCCAGCTATGGTAGTATTTTTAGAAGCTAACGGAGCATTAGCCCTCTCTGATTTATTTGCATGTATTATTTTCTCTATAAGTCAGCATCTGCAACCAAGGATGATTTAATCAAGTGACTAGCAGGAGTGTTAGAAGGATCTGAAGCAGGGTTTATTTTTTACAAAGTCCTTAAAGCATTAGCATTTCATATATCCAAACACATCATCATCACAGGTCAAGATTACAGTGCCCTTTTGCAAACCTATATTGCATGACACAAAATGTGACACACTTGCATCACATTAAGAGCCAAAGTCCACTCATAGACAGTGTTATCTCTACATATCAGTAACCAGTACAATCTGGATTTATTTTTCAATCTATAACTAAGCCTTTCAACTATGACATACGATGTTTGCTGCTGTTTGTGCTAGCACGATAAGCATTTCAGTTATCAAAGAAAACATTAAATTTCATCTTTTAATCAGAGAATCAGAGAGCCATATACTATAGCAGCTATGCTGCCTGCACACATGCTCTTTCATCACTTCTTCAGATCCAAGGGCTACTGTTCCCACCTGTAGTTTAGCTCAGAAGAGTATTTATCAGCACAAGACAGTGTTATTAGGCTGACCAGTGCGTTGCTGATTCTCTCATCCTAGTTCCTTCAGCAAAAGTTATCCTAAGTCAGTAATTCAGTATAATTTCACAGGTAAATAGTGTTTAGAGAAGGGAGGAAGCAGATTTGAAAGTATAAATAATAAAGTATCATCTACACATCTATACTTCCCTTCTCCCTTGTTCTTTGTGAAGAAAGGGGTCTAACATTGGCAGAGACAGAGCAGTTTTCTTGAGAAATCTGGAAATCCCCTGTTACTGAAGGTTTCAACTTTTTCTAACTTCAGCAGTCACTGAAGTTTATGAGATGAAGAAAGGCTACAAGCGGCAGCACAGCTTCTCGGAAGCTCCTGGGAGCACGGCCAGACTGAGGATGTCCAGACCACCAAGATGACAGTCCCTGGTTTTGGACTTACTGTAGCTGTCTGCAAACCCACACTGCCGTGCCCCTGAACAAAAGGTTCAATTGAGCAAGAGTCATGTGTACTCATGCCAGCAGTCCCACAGTGACAAATTAAGATCATGACATACTTCTGATGTTTGTACACCGTCCAGCACAACAGAAAGTAAAGTCAGACGTGTTGATGGGTCCCGCCGCAGTTTAGGAGACTATCAAGGCAGATACGCCTCCGTTTGCACAGAACAACTCCTGCCACGCCAGGAGCTCTCTGCCCACCTGGCAGTGTTCCTTCACAAAACCCAGGCAGAGGTTTTAAAACTAGCTGAGCGTGAAGAGAAAATTAGCCAAGTCGTTATTTCAACCACCTTAGCTTTACTCTGTTCAGGCAACTTGTGTAAAGCAAAATGAAGTACCTCATGCTAGCACAGACCAAGGAAGCTACTGCAGAGTGCTCAAGTGTAAGTGGTTTCCAAAAAAAGGCAGTTACAAAAATTCACTGAAGAGGTGTGCACCAAGGGCTGTGAAAAAGCAGACACAGCTCCAGGCTTCAGGAGCAGAGAATGGATACTTTGAGAAATTACACTCTCTCTTTGTATCTGCAACTTGTTGCTCTTAGATGAAGGACAAAGAGATAGACAATATTTATCTGACCCAATAGTGTAATTCTTAACATGCTCCTGGAGTTTCCGTAGGCAACTCATAGATTAGGCAGCATTTCTTCTGAGGACCGCTTCATAAGATTCCTCACTTTCCAAAGACAAGACTATTTGCATTTATGTAAGTAACTTCCTGCACTGCTTTTTAAGCTATGCTTCTTTATACCATGATTTTGCAGCTTTGGTGTATGAGGAGGATAATAGACTCAATTATGCTAAGTGCTGAGTAGCCAGCTATCCATCTAAATAAACTCTTCTATAGCTTACTGGTATCCACAACCATCCACAATTTCTCTTCAATCAATTTTACTCTTAGCCTTATGAAGGCAAACACACAGCATATTACAAGAATAAATCCAACTGACAGATCCAGACCAATGTTTGATTTCTAATCCAAACTCCACAGTCCAGATCAATTAGTAATGCATGTGACACTCCTTTCTTAAAAATACAGCAGCACAGTCCCCTACCAGACAGCTGTTTGGTACAATATATTTCCAGCAAGGTGACACCCCAGAGTTTGAGGAAATGTGTCCCAAGTAAGAGTCCTGAGGTAAGAGCAAGGCTCTTGGGTTCATCCAAAGTCACTGCTTTGCAAACAATTTCAAGTTTACTCAAACACAGTTTGTATGTTTTACTGTTTTCTGCCAGAGTGCTTAACATGTTATAGAAATAAAGAAAAAACAGGCTTTGCACACTGGGCAAAAAACTTTAAAGCGCATTCTCAGACAACCCACATATTACATAATTAAAGACCTGTAACCTGGTTTCCTGCCTCTTAACTATAGTCATTTGACTAGGTAAAAGCCAAGTGAAACGCTCAGTAAGTCAACAGAGTAACTGTGAACCTAGAATTTTAGCATTCCCATTGCTAAGAAAGCTTGTACAAACAAGGGCTTAAAATAAAGCCACTTAGCTTTGTCAAAAATCAGGCTCTCTCTCCTGAAGTAGCAAAGCCACTAACTGCAGGAATCCTTCTGTTTTTACAGTACTGGCTGTCAAGACTGGGAACAATAACCCTAGAGACCAAGAACAAACAAGCCCAGCTTGGGATTACAGGAGTAGGAAAGGCAGCAGTACATTCCTCCCAAAACACAGCAGCACCTCTGAACCTCGGTGCTGCAAATCACTGAAAACATGGGATAACCTGGCAGGGCACACAGACCTGTTGTGATCCACACATTCATACCACCCTCAGCAGACTTACCAGCCCTCCATGCAACATATATAAGAGCTACAAGAAACATAACAGATCACAAGTTAGCAAAGAAAGAAGGAAAATGAGACTGAGAGAAGACAGGCCTGTGTCCATGGTCCATGTCTTTGCAGTGGCAGGGAATTTGTTAAATGAATCACAGAAATTATATTACATCCCATGATACAGAGGAAGGCAGAAAGGCTTGTCAGTCTGACCTTGGAGGAACTTCTCTCCTGACCCCCTCCGGGCTTCACCAGTCCACAAACCAGAAGTCTCTCAATTCGGAAAAAAATTGAGGGTTTGTACCCTGTTGTTGACACTGAAACCCCACAGCGTGCATGCCCCAAGTTTAAAGGATTCTTCCTAAAACCCATGGGCTGACATAGTTATAGAAGCTACTGCTACAGCTGAGCCAGAAAGTTATTTTTCTGAAGGTGCTTCGGATTTATTTTTAGGAGTCTAGTTATGTGACTTGTCACTACCTGCATTCCAACTGCTATCAGGGCACACCAAAAACTAATGTTACCTACTACCCACCTTTTTCCTGTCTTCCTACCCTAATCCAAGTGTCTCTTTGGCCTCCAGGAAACACATTAATTAATAAATGTAGTCTAGCAAGGGCTGGACCATCACTAGTCATCTCCAAGAGTATCTGGCAGCAGAATTTATTAATAAAAGGCTTTTCTCCAGTAAGGCAGGAGTGAGCACACCATGTTACTGACAGCTCCAGCACTGCACCTTTACAGCACACATACAGGCTAACATTACAGATTCAGCTCTTCTAGCCTGGTCTATGCAAAACTGGCATTAACAGGGTTTTCAACACTCAACTTTAAATTCAAAATTCGCAAGAACTCCATCAAAATAAATTTCTCTCACTAGATGCGGTCCTCTCTTAGCAGAAACTAACTGCTTCTGCAGGAATTGAGCTGTCTCCCAGTACTCTGCACAGAGAAAATAGATTGTATATTCCACACTGTGCATTTTTTGGACCAGACTGCCATTTATTATGGTAGAAGAAAATTCAATGCATCATGGTTGCTGTCTTTTAATCAGCTAGCAAGGAGGGAATCCAACTGACAGGCTTAGAAATGCTAAAAGCTTTGTTCTATTTTTAATGAGACTAAAACCACCATGGCTGTTAGAGACAGTTTACACAGTTTACAGCTAAAATAAGTGTCTTGAGATACAGAAAAGAAACAATTGCACAAAGTTCTCAGTGAAAGCAATCACGCCTTAGAGGTGTTTTCATCTATAAAGTACTTAAAAAATGAAGCATTTACATGCTGATAAAGCATCCTTTTGCATTCTTTTTTAAAAACAAACTAGGTTCCTTTTAATTTCTAACAATCATTTAATAAATTAAGTTTACATTAGGAAATTCTTCACAGTAGAAAAATCACATTCTCACATGGAAATCTTGTTGCTTCCGCTGGTTCCCAAAGATCCTAATAATGTATCCTGAGCTGATACTTAATTGTAAGTTAGCCTTACCTCCAAAGCAAGTCATTCTCACTGGCAAGGGAGTGCCACTGACAAAGCTACCAAAGCCCTCCTTTGCTGCACATTCTAAGCTCCTCGGTTTTTGTCAACTGATTCCACCAAAAAGTCCACGAAAAATCTGGTTTTTATGAGAGAACTGTATTTACTAATAGGAATTAAACTGAAAAATTGAGTTTTGTTACCATAAGAACATATAAAGTAAGCTAAAGTGATATGTCATGTTCCTCATCTTTTTAAAGAGGCTTTTCAGTGAAATTTTGCATAATTCTCTTATCAAAGGACTGAGGGATAATGGACTATACTACTTAAATTGAGCTAAAACCACAAGTTCATACATGTTAACTACTATGTTGGATGGTGCACACACAGTCTAAGAGAGTAATACAACCCATAACAACGTGTCATTGCTCATAAAACCTTTAGGCTATTCAAGAATCTTTACTGGGGTAACTTTACGTGTTTTGTCTAAGTTTCTGAAGTGCATGGTCAGACTATACTTCCTCAGAAAGAGGAAAAGAAATATAACTGAAATATTTGTACCCTGGTGCTATGGAAAATTTCAGCATGTCACACACTTGCTAATACACCTGTCCAGTCTGAGAAAGTGTCTTCAAAATTATCTTCGTTTATATTAAAAAAAAAAAAATCTCATTATATTCTTTCAGGGGAAGCTGTAACACAAAAAGAAGGTACAGGATATTTGATCCTTTTCAATGCACTGCCCTCCTCATGCTCAGACCTGTGAAATACAAGGTAGCTCGTCTGTTCTACTTGGCATCAAATCTACTGGAGCTTCAGTTATAGCAGCGCTGCTGGCCAGCTGCTTCCAAGAACATTGGCTTTGGTAGTCGTGTCTTGACAGCATCCTTGCACCACATGGATGGGAGACGTTCTGCAAAATGCCTTGGACAATCTGTCCCAGCACAAGCTAATGATGCCCTGAATTAACCTTGGAAGGCTCAATGCTTGAAAGGATGAGCTGGTGGATTCTGGATCTGGCACTGCAGCAAAATGTTTCTGTGTCCCAGCCCAGAGGAAGGAGAGAAGACGCCACCTGGTTTGAAAGAACCACTATTTCCATACAAGTGCATTCTCTTCAGGAATTTATATTCAAACCTCTACACTTTGGGAAGCAGCAACCACAGCCAGATAATCTAAATTACATTGAAGTATACGTACCCTTATAACTAGGCAGCCCTGAAAACTCAGACGAAACTCTAATGAATGAAAGTAGCATGAAACACAAAGCAAAGGAATTTACACTATCTGAACATGGGTCTGCTCTCTTACAGATAATAGTGCTATGCCCTTTTGTCTTTTTGATGGTTCAGGTTCAAACCAAGAGTGTGAAGATTGTTCTTCATAGCTCTTGACAGAGCTGATAAAACAATAAACGTCCTGTGGGGCAGGAGCCACTGTGCCCACATGACCATTAAAATCTACTGGATGCTAGTGAGCAAAGTAACTCTTACATGCTAATGAAATTGTTCTTCAAGTCTTCAAACCGAAACTCTGATGAATTTCAAGTACCATGTTGAACACTTCATGTAAGATTACTTTGCTATCCCTACTTACTTTAGCTATCAGCAACATGGACCTTATCAATCTACTATCTACCCAATTTGCTGAATTGCTGCAAATCAGGGTGTGCTTGGTACCCCTCCCCTCCTTCCTAAGAGTGATCCTTGGCATTAGGTAAGTAAGGTCTAGAAATGCCTGTCCCATCTGATAAAACCTATGATTCTAATTATATTGATTACACACCTTTCTGCTTAGATAAAGAACTGTTTGCCTCTTACATTGGTGCAGTCTGCCCCAGAATACACCGCCCACCTCAGACAAGGGCATTTGTAGTTCAGGTGACTTGCTCTTAGTTAGATACAGCACTAACTCTTTACACATCTCCAAAACACCAAGGCTTAGCAAAAAGAAGACATTTCAGAATCTCGGATATAGGATAAAGATTTATACACTTCAGTTAGTCACTCTCTACCCTACTTAAACCCCACAGAAATCAGAGACACACCTCTAAAGCACGATCATGCCTTTTCATGATTAATAACCTAGCATCAGATCTTGCATTGGAACAGACCACTGTGCTCTCCCTTAACCAAACAGCAGCGTTACACTCAGAGCAAGCCAGTAAAGTAATTTATACAAAAAAAAAAACCCAAACCCCAAAACCAAACCAAAAAGATGAAGTCTAAGAAACAGTCTACAATACATGGGTACTTAAAAAAAGCAGTTCTTTTGTACTGCTTACATTGCAGTAATGGGTTACTTTGCAAGCTCTCAGAAAAAAACAAAAACCAACCTCACACTAATAAAACAAGATGACTGTATGTCTGCATTTCTTTCTTTCATGCATTTCATGTCTGAATCTCATAAGACCTTTGCAGTTTTAAGAAAGTCACATACATCACTGCACATTTCACAGTGATGTTCGAAACAGTTTTCCCAAAAAAAAAAAATCCTCAGTGATGCTCTATCAGATTTCATAAAATCACCACCTCCAAGTGTTAGCATACAATAGCTGGACAAAATTTCTAACACAAATGATGCTGCAGTTTGCATAATAGGAATACCTACATACAAGTTATCAATTCATAGCAATTGGAAAGAAAACAAAACAAAAATTAAGGTAAGACAAACAACAGGAGTAATCCTGAATATTTCAGTGTGCCACTATCTTATTCCCATTTCTCAAAATGAAAGAAACTTGCAGGACTCAGTACTGGGCTCAGACCCGTTTAATATCTTTCTTGATGATCTGGATGAGGGGGTCGAGTGCACCCTCACAAAGTTTGTAGACGATGCTAAGTTGGGTGGGAATGTTGATCTGGAGTGAAGGAAGGCTCTGCAGAAGGATCTGAACAGTTTGGATCGATGGGCTAAGACCAACAGTATGAGATTCAACTTCCAAGTGCCAGGTCATGCACCTGGGTCACGATGACTGCAAGCAATGCTCCAGGCTTGGGGAAGAGTAGCTGAAAAGCAGCCTACTGGAAAAGGACCTGGGGGTGCTGTTTGACAGCTGGCTAAACATGAGCTGGCAGTGTGCCCAAATGGCCCAAAAGGCCAACAGCATCCTGGCTTGTATCAAAAACGGGCCAATAGGACAAGGGCAGCGACTGTTTCCTCTGTACGCAGAAACACCTTGAATCCTGTGTTCCGTTCTGGGCCTCTCACTACAAGAAGAACACTGGGGTGCTGGAGAGAGCCCAGAGAAGGGCAATGAAGCTGGTGAAGGGTCTGGAGAGTGAGTCATATGAAGAACAACTGAGGGAGACTGGGGTTCTTTAGTCTGGAGTAAAGGAGGCTCAAGGGAGATGTTATCGCTCCCTACAATTATCTGAAAGGAGGTTGTAGCCAAGGGCAGGTCGGCCTCTTCTCCCAGGCAATGAGCCTCAAGCTGTGCCAGGGGTGGTTCAGGGTAGACAGTAGGAGCAATTTCTTCACAAAAAGGGTTTTTAGACATTGGAACAGAGGTGGTGTAGTCAACATCCCTGGAGGTGTTTGAGAAACGACTGGAGCTGGCAATTAGTGTCAAGGTGGTGATGAGTCAAATGTTGGACTTGATGATCTTGGGGGTCTTTTCCAACCTAAATGATTCTGTGATGTCCTAAATCTTCAGAGTCCTTAGAAGTAGTACTTAGAAAAAGGCTAGTTATAGTTTTAACTAGTTTAGCTATAGTAAAATCCCAGCACCTCAAAACGTATTTTTTAGCCTGAGAACTTCTCTTAGCGCTCTGCATACTTTACCTACCTGTCTTAATTTTCAAAAATCTAGGCACAATATGAAATATGCTTAATTGTTACACTTGTTCCAGTATTAATAAAAATGATAAATTTACGTCTATCTCAAGGTAATGGCTGCCATGTTTTCCTTTCTTTGAGCAAAGGGAGCTAATTCCAAGCAGCTTTAGCAGTTATCCTGCATTAAGATGGCTTTATCAGAAAATCTTTATTAACTTCACATTCTCTGAAGGAAGAAAATTCACAAAAGATCAGTAATTTGCATTTAAATAGTAAAAAAAAATTACATGTAAAATTGCAAGCTGTCCCAGGAAAACACAAAGTGTAAATCTTTAATTTTTGCAGAAACTGGCACACCAAAATCAAGCACGTCAATCACCTCTTCATGCTTGGAAAGTTTTTGTTTCATTCTGTTTTACAGCTGTTCACAGCATAAGTGTGTCAAGTGACCACTTCTTTTGAACAACTCCTCCCCACTTCTTGCTAACACCTACTGGACATATCCAAGGAAGTTACCAGCATGTCAGAACGTACACTGCAGTGCTTCAACATGGTTAGTAGCAGCTGCTTTAACTCTTCACAAAGCGTCTGAGGGTACATTAAAGCCTCAGCAGATCAAAGAGGTTTCATAACTACCAGCATGTTACTAGAGGAAGGTCTGGTATGCCAAACATTGCCAAGGCAGCACATGAAACAAAACAACCGAACCACCTCAAACAAGACCTGTCTAGGTATAGGGTCTCCAAACAAGCAGAGATTTGAACAGAGATTGTAACGCTGGTCAGCCAGATCATGAGAATACTTCTGTAAATGGATTCCTAGTGTTCGCTCTGAGAAAAGATAGGATGCAATCGGATGAGCTGAGCTGAACCAGTATTCAAGTGGCTTTCAAACACCTTTATATATAGTGCTATACTATACTGCTAAAGTGGAGGAGAAGTGACTTATTTACCTTGTATTTCAAGGGGCTGGCAGCTTGCACATGAGCAGCTACCACACTTCAGCTGAGATGGTGATTAAATTAGGGTTCAGGGTGGCACCTTTTATACCACAATCAGTATTTACTGTACTGCTTCCCCTAGTTTTGTGCTATTCTTCCTAGCCCAAAAATGCAGATCTATGAACTAATGGTAACGGAAAAGATTCCTGCCGAGATTAAAGTCAAACCAGGTATCAAAAAAAGGAGAAACGAAGAGGAAAACTAGGCTTCAGAAGCAAGCTGTGGGTGAGAGGAAGAAGCCACCTCTCGGATACAGATAAACAGAAGACCATTCATCTAGTTAAAACAAGAAAATTAACTGCACAGATTACCTGCACACTGCAATCCTGACAGGATGCATGTAGTCTTACTTCCTAATAATACATGTTACTGTGTCAATATCTCTGTTTCAAAAGATGCTACTGGGACAGTTGATGAGAATTTTCTGGTCTTGTGGGTTTGGATTTATTTTAATCCTCGGGATAAGTCATTCTAAAAGATGTCCTGTCAGAAAACTATTTTTCCAACTTGCCCTCATCCAGCATAGCAGTTATGGTTTGTGACTAAATCATTCAAGCAATTCATGTTCAACAGCCATTAGCTTGTCATAATTTTGAGGACATAAAGGACTCCAGAAAAAACAAGATTGCAAAAGATGCCTTTTTCAGAACATCTGTAGCACACTTAGCTCTTTTGCTCATGTCAGGAAAAAAAAGAAAAAAATGTATTTCATGCAGAAATTTCACCAGCTAACACACATGAAGAAATTTTTTCCATCAAACTTGCAACATACTGCCTTATACTTTTGTATGGTCAGAAGTAGAGAAACAGTCCCTCTGAAGTCTTAGTTCACATTCACCTTAGAGAACAGGCTCTATAAATGCTCCCAGTTACAAAATACTCAAGGTGACTGTCTCAAATATTGACATTAATATTTGGTTTGAAGAATTCCTGAGTCTGTCATGAATTCAAAAAGGAAAAAAAAACATTGAGTGTGCATGTGTGGGTGGGTAAACATATATATGAATATTTATATACATATGTAGCGTACATAAGTCTAGGATCATATGTTAGATATGATCCTAGAGTTACCTTCTGCAGAAATATTTTCAACTGATAATGACGAGGTCATGGCGGTGTGGCCATGGCTTGCCCAGGAGTTCCTGCTTCCCTGCTAGTCAAGGAAAAATGAGCCCAAGAGAAGGGCTCTGGAAGAAGGAGGATATTCAGAGGGGGAGCAGGGTAAGAGCACACAGAAGGATTGTGCAGGACTAAAGGATTTAATTTGAACAGGTGGCAGGAGACCCAGAGCCCACAAAGGCTGCTTAGGAAAGAGAATCCATGGAGATGGGCTAGCCCCAGATATAGTAAACTCTCTCCTGACATCATCATTGCCAAGATGTCCTCCAGAAAGAGCCAGTTATGTCCTTCCAGAGGGCCAAAATGTCTTCTCCCAATCTCCCCCAGGCACTACTCTACATCAGCCTGCATAAGACCCCCTCGAGGAAATCCTAGGAGGTCAGGTCTCTGCCAGAGGGATGGAGAAGATAGAAAAGTCACAGGCAGGAAAGGGAGATGTTAGCCTTGCCAGACTAAGCACAAACTCTTTACAATCAATAGAACAGTTTGTGCACTTGAAGGCTGGTGTCAGCCCTTCCTTCCTGACACACACTTTGCTCTCCAGGCACCTGGATGACATCTCTTCTGCAGTGGGCCCACAGTGGAGAGGGAGGAGGAACATCTGCCAGGACTCTTCTAGTGCCTCATGCCCACACCCACCAAATGACCTGGAGCCGGGGGCACTTGTGACCAAAGGACAGCAGCATTAATCAGATCTCAGGGTGGAAGCTCATAACCAACTGAGCAAGGGGGAGCTTCCCCACACTACCACAAGAACAGTCCTAGGGAGATATGGCTGGCAGTAGGTTCTCAGAGAAGGCAGCATAGGAGATAGTTTGCTTGAACATAAACCTTGTGAGAGAGAGTAAACATCAGGGAAAGGTGGGAGAGTACCACTACAGAAGACCAACAGCTTGGCTTGGAAGCCACAAAGAACAGAGGTGGGCTAGGAGACAACCTGGACTATTGGCCAGAACCTCTAGGTTCTCCTTTGCTTCTATCACACTGGAAAGTCCTTCATTTTCCACCTCAATACTTCTTTGTGAAAGAGGGACCAATCACCCTTAAGAAGATCAAAGTTCAGAATACCTGTCTTGTCTAGGCCAAACAAGTTCATTTTTGCAGCCAAGCACATGGGCTGGGGAGAGACAAATCAGCCACATCACATTTCTGACCCACTCACAAGCAAACAGTGCAGTTCCAGTTGCAGCTAGCACTGGATACTACAAAGATTTCTGGAGTGGGTTGAAAATAACATCATATCACAAGTGATCAGTGAGCCAACCAGGGAAACATTCTGCTGCTTGACCAACAAGCTAGCAAAGTCAACTCGCAGACAAGGAAGAACCAGCTGGGGAGGAAGAGGTTGATGCAGCAGAGATGATGGTAATGAGTAAGCAAACAGAGCAAGACTACTAGCAGAATTACAGTCCTGACTTGTGGGAAAGCAAATTTTTGGCTTGTTTAAGGATCTGCTTGCGAGGTTCCCAGGGCAGACTGCTTTGAAGGACCAAGGTGCCCAAGGCAACAATATGATCTTGCAGGACAGCCCCTCCTCAAATCTCAAAAATGGTCCATTTTGGCATGCAGAAAGTCACAAGGAAATGGCAGAAAGCCAGGCTGAATGGACAGGCAACTCCTGCCTCAGCTTGAATGCTGAAATGAAAAAAAGGTCACAGCAGGAAGAGGTTGTGCAGAAAGAATACGGAGATAATGCCCATGCAGAAGAGCTAGAACAAGCAAGGGATGCCAAAAAAACCCAAGGAATGCTTATACAGGCAAGCAAGAACAAAAGGATGGGTAATATTAGTATAGTTAGTCCTCAGTTGTGCACAGGACCCAGCAGCTAAGGACACAAAAGATCAGTCATGTCTTTGCCTCAATTTTTTCTAGTGAAGTTCTCACATCCTCATGTCTCTCAGTTCTTTGACAATAGTGTTAGCATCTGGAGGACTGAGACATTACTCACAGCAAAGGAAAGATATAGATTAGACAAGTTAAGTGGACCAAGTTCCTAGGACCAGACAGGATGCGTTAGAAGGTGCTAAGGAAGCTAACCAGTACCATTACGAGGCTACTCTCTCTTCAAAAGAATAAGTCACTGATCAGATGATGATACTGAAGAGGCAAAAAACCACACTCCTCTTCAAAGTAGGTGAGGCTGACTGGTCAACCTTACCCAGTTTCTGGCAAGATTATGGTACAAGTCCTCCTGGAATTCACTGACAGGAACACAAAGAATAAAAAAAGGGAACTGGTGAATCTATATTGGCTTTTCCAAAGAACAAGTCATATCTGATATTTCAGCTCACAATTTTATACCATTTATATTAAAGGTCTTATTTCAAGAAACCAAAACACTTACACAGATCATGGATCATTGTGTTACCTTTTGCTTTCTTCATCAAGTACATGTTAGGTTCTTCAAATACATAGTTAAAATTTTACAATATTGGACAATCTTATGGGATTTTCAGAATATTTATTTTCATCAGAGAAGTAGGCACCTCATTTGAACTCACGGCTGAAAGCAATTTGCCTCAGATATAGCTGAAGACTGTAGAAAAGTTAACTGAAAACCTACTGCAAGAGCAAAAAATTAATCAAAAATACTTCTTTGCCTCCGCCAAATATCAGTTTTACAAAATCCACAGGAGCTGAAATAATGGCCTGTCACTCTCTTACACTAATAGCTTCAAGAACTTCTTCAAGAAAGGTGCCAACATCACTTTGTCAGAAACCCCCTCCTGAACTGTGCAGAAGTATTCATTATTCTGGGTAACTTGCCAGCATGACAGTATTTACTGTATGACTAATATGCATTAATGAAGCGCAAATGGACAACTATTTACTTGTGCTAATAACTAAAGCGCTTTATTAGAGCTAAGGCCTCTAGCATGAAGGATTGCCAGGTTCCCCCACTTGCCAAAGTTATGTCAGAAAATGGAGCCAGTGTGTAAGACATTAACAGCTACAGCCAGTGTGTAGTAGAGTCTTAAGTCATTGTTTAACATTCAGCTTGCAAAGGACCAGCATGCTCCAAAACCTGTTTCCGTGGGCTTGTCTTTTCATTGTAAAGGCTAGAATTTCAAGTATGCACACTGGTTGCACCAGTACACAGACCAAAGCTATCGCAAAATAGCAGTAAAGCCTGAGAGCTTTGGTCGACATTTGTGTTCTACTTTTAATTGATTGTTGTTCTTTCAAAACCAGAAAGAAAAACACTGTATCTTAATGCCTCAGATTAAAATATCAATACTATCTAGCATAAAAGGCCATTAATACTAATAATCTGACCCTTTCTTCATAAAGGATTCCTGAAAGCTAATCAATTTGGTAAAAAAAAAAAAAGCAAAGCCAATGGTACGAGAACAAAATCTTTGCTATGTGTAGCATTCTCCAACCCAAATCTCCATGAAGGGAACATACCTTCAATACTTGGAATGCAAGATACACCTGAAAAGCAGAATTTTGTGGGAACCTAGGGAGAACTTTGAAAAAAGAGTATTTCAGACTGCATTATATTAGAAACTGAAAGAAAAATTCTCAGAGGATGCAAAAGAAGCAGGTAAAGATCATTTTCAGTCATAGCTAGTAGCAGGTGGACCTGATATATTCATCCCTAGCTTTACAAGGTAAGTGGCACATCCATCACCAAGACCACAGTAAGTTCAGGCTATCCATTCTTCTTTGAATCGACAGGTCCAGGTCAGGACTCAGCTGCAGCATTACAAATAGAAAGTCTGCAAGTGTAGAAACAAACAAAATTATCCCTGCCATGAGACCTCACATAAAGTTTGGAAACTGCACCCATAGTTTCTTTTTAGAAACTAAAAAATCCTCCTCTCATAGTTGATCACACACACAGCTATATGCAGAAACACAGGATTTTGAGTGTGGGGTGGTACTTCAGAGGAGTTTCCCCCCACCCCCTTTTCAAATTAAAAAAAAAAAAAAAAAAAAAGAAGTGCTTATGAAATACTGTCTTTTCTTTGATCAACAAATTTCCTTTAGACAATGCAGGCCAAGAAAATGTACTGGGCATAACTTTATGCAAGGTCTGCATCTAGAGATATTCAAGTATTTCCAAGAAATATAAGACAACATTATATCATTGGTCTCTTCCAAGGAGAAAAAAGGCCTCTCTGAGCCAAATGGCATGGACAACAACACTAAGAATTATCTGAGCCATGGTGCTTTCTTGAACAGCGACAGCTCCAAAAGCATAGCAATCATACCTTCCTCGTAAAAAACCAAAATAATCTTCTCCACTGTTTATCATTTACTCATATGTAGAGCACAGAACATCTGTAGGAGGAAGGTTCATTAAAAGCACATCTCCCCAAGCTATCACTAACATAATTCCAGTTGAGGACAAGAAAGGCAATTTAATAAAAAAAATTTCCATTCCCTTGTATTTCAGGTTTTTATTCTCTTATGTTTGCACAGACGTTTGAAATATGAAGCTGTTTTAGGATTGGTACATCAACTTCTCTCTTCTGTTAAGTAAGAGCTGTTACTAACATGAAAACACTCATATTTCTCCAAAATAACCAGTTGGTAAACAGCTTGTTAAATATCTACTCATTTGGAAAATTGCTCATTCATTAAAGAAAATATACAGGATTTCATTTGACGCTATAGTCTGCTACACTGATTGTTACTATTGCTTCAGAATGTTCTCATGAAGTTTTGTGAAAGAACACCAGAAAATGGTCTGTTTTTATCAATATGGGTGTTTTTAGAATCTGGAAGTGGCATCTTAAAAGTTGCATACAAGTCCAAACCTAAAAAGACACAATACTTTTGATTTTCATAGGATCACTGAATGACTGGGGTTGGAAGAGACCTTGATGTCACCTGATCCAACCCTGTGCTCAAGTAGGGCCACCTACAGCCTGAGACCATGTCTGGATGTCTGAGATTCCACCACCTTTCTGGGTAACCTACCAGTGCTCGGTCACCCTCATGGTGGAAGAGTGTTGCCCAATGTTCAGAGAGAACCTTCTGTGTTTCAGATTGTGTCCCTCACATCTAGTCACCAGTTAAAAGAGCCTGGCTCCATTCCCTTTGCACCCTCCCTTCACGTATTTCTACATATATTCATAAGATCACCCTCAACTTTTTCTGAGGTATAAAAGCAACAAACCGTAGATTTAAAAATAGATGAAAAATAGAGCTAAATCAAGAGACTGTTTGAATGTAATGACATAAGATTAAATTATAGGTTCAGTCTAGTGTTCAAGCATGAAACCAGTAACAGGAAGATGCAAAACTAAACTTCTTTACTTATATTCCTCACTAGATTTGAAACATCTACGTTGTTTTCTGACCGCTGTTAGTAGTAGCAAGTAGCAAATGGTGCTTTCAAGACACTAGAGTGTTTTGAGGCTTTTTTTTTTTTGTGGGTTGATAAAGCTCATATAATTGAAAAACGGGGACACAGCCACTTGAAATGTCTTGCTCACATTCACCTTCAAAAAAAGACCTCATGTTTTGCCAACCAACTTGTCTGTAAATTAGAATAAAAAAGCAGAAGTGCAAGCAGGTAAGTAACACTCTGTTAGAAATGCAGAAAGGTAAATTGGTATAGCAAAAACATAATTGATGCATATTTCTTGTAAGAAGGGAAGCCATAATCAATTGTATAAAAGCTTAGTGTAAGACAGAAATTTCTTTGACGTTAGTTTGCTTCACATAAAATAGCCTGATGATACACCATAGTCGTAGCAAGTGCCCTTCCAATGCCCTCTTTAAGAGGTAAGCACCACACTTTTATTTCAGTTGTTAGTGAAAACAACTGCTTTTGGGACAATTTTTCAGACTTTTTTCCAAGAAACACAGAGCTTAGAAATCTAGCTTCAATTGGTCTTCAATGAAAACTACCAAGCAGCATCAACTCTATCTGTAAAAAACATTTGCAGTCTGCAGTCGGAGAGACAGATTTCATAACTTCATATTGGAGGAAACACATCTTGTAAAAACATTCACTAATGTTCTCTCTGCTTCATACTTTATGTCTGCTCCAGTCCATCAACCCTCTACACCACATACATGTAAACTGTTAAAAAAAAGAGCATCGTCAATAAAAGATCTGTTGACTGACACCATATTTCACAAATCTGATGACTTTGTGCATTGGCAGTAGCAACATTTCAGCTTTTCTTTATGCAATATGTAGGAGAATGATGCAATGCAATAATGCATCTGGTGTTTTTTCACTCAGCTATGCCCAAGGACTTTGAAAGACTGCCTGTGCACTCTGGTCCTTCCACATTGTCCTGTTATCATGAAAAACCCAAACTCTGGGACAAATTTTATGCAAGCAGAATACTTGTACATTTAAGCCTAATAAGAGTGAATTAAGCCACTGTTTATTTTGAATTTTGAAAATCATATCAGGTTTGCAAGGCAAGGCTTTAGTAGTGTGAGGGCTACAGTGGTGGCTTCTGTAAGAAGCTGCCAGAAGCTTCCTCCATGTCCAGCAGAGCCAGTGTCAGCCATCTCTAAGACAGACCCATCACTGGCCAAGGTCAAGCCCATGAGTGACAGTGGTAGTGCCTCTGGGACAATGTATTTAAGAGGGGTAAAAAAACCTGTTCAATTGAGTCCTGGTTCCAGCCAGGACAGGGTTAATTTTTTGCACTAGCTGGGAGGGGGCATGGAATGGACATGGAATTTTTTATATACCAACCTATGTCATTGCTAGGGGTGGAAAAAAGGAATTTTCTACTCTCTTCTGAGCAGAAAGGGTTCCTTCCAGGCAAGCAAGCATGGAGGATGGAGCAGGTAGGGTAGGGTGGCACCAACTTTGGTCCCATCTGCATTGGGCTCAGTGAGCATTTTGCATGTGAGTCACTCTCCCTCTCATACATTTTTGTTGTTAATATCATTGCTGTCATTGTTTGTTTTCTGATCTCATTGCTGTTTCCAGTAAATTGTTACTATATCAGCCTGTTATCTTTGCCTTTTGTGTCTCTGGTTCTCCTCTCCAGTCACCCTTGTTGGGGATGCAGGGAGCAAGTGAACACCACTGTAGTTTGGGGAGAACTAAATCAGGGAGCACCATTCCTAAACCATGACGAATTGCAGACAGAGAGAGGAGTGGGAATATGTCAAACAGCCCTGAGGAAATCAGGGTTAATGAAAAAAGAGCAGGAGGAGGTGCTCCAGAAACTGCAGCTGAGATCCCCTGCAGCCCTTGGGAGTCCCACAGGGGAGCAGAGATCCACCTACAGCCCACGGGGTACCATATGCCAGGGCATGTGGATGGAAGGGCCCATGATGGAGTGGGAAGGATCCACACTGGAGAAGTTCACAGAGGGCTGTCTCCCATGGGAGGGACCCCATGCAGAGCAAGGGAAGAGTGTGAAGAGTCCTCCCCCTGAGAAGGAAAGAGCAGCAGAGACAATGCGTAATGGACTGCAGTCCCTATTCCCCATCCCCCTGCTGAAGGAGAGGAGGGAGAGAAAAGTGGGAGTGAAGTTGAGCCTGGGAAAAAGGTGGGGGGGGGGGGAATGGGGGGGACGGGGACACAGGGTTTTTAAGATTTGGCTTTATTTCTCCTTACCCTATTCTGATTTGACTGGCAATAAATCTGATTAATTTCTCCCAGTCAAGTCAGTTTTGCCTGTGATGGTAAGTGGTGAGTGATCTCACCCAGCCCTTAGGCTCCCACAAGCCTTTCATATTTTTTCTCCGCTACTTAGCTGAGGAGGAGAAAGACCAGAGCCACTTTGGCCTGGTGTCTTTCTTACTACAATCGGTGATCTCCATAGACTTGACAAACAAGTGTCAATAGCCAAGCAAATGAAGATTTTTAAAATAATGTCAGGCGGACAATGAGGGCCAAAACATAGGTGTTGATAGCCCTTCTCCAGACTACTTGGAGACAGATTCTGCAATCAATTTTTTTTATGCATGTTTTTTTAGGACAAAAGACATTTTATGCACACAAACAAGGACAGCATATATACTTATATTAACACTAAGTAGCAGACAGTTCAATTCCAAACTGGTAGAGATAAGACTGAGTCACATAGAAGGCATCTGGATGTCACAGAGATGAGGATTATGGCATCCATCAAAGTAATTCTTTAATTAAATTAGAGATTTCATCAAAGCAAAAGGGGAAATTTTCCCCTTTCACTAAAACAGGAACCCTCTCTTCTTTAATTTCCAATCAAAGCAAATCACCCCTGAAAACAAAAAAAAGCAAGTTTCCCCCCCAAAAATCACACTCACAACGATGAAGCGCCCTTGGAAAACAAGTATAACCTCAATGTGCCATGGGCTTGGATCCAACAACCTCCAAAGTTGTCTTCAAACTTACTTTATCATTTTTATTGAAAACAAGGGTCAAAGCTGCCAAAATAAAACCTGGAAAATCTCTACAAAGCTGTTCCTTCACCTGAAGGCAAAGGAATGTCACTATTGCAGTTGTAGTATTGGCAGCACATCACCTTCACATCCACAAACCTGACATTAAAAGAAGCTTTCATTACAGGAGCTAGCCTCTGATTAATTCTCCTAGGTATTTAATTCCCTACTCTTGAAGTGCACAAAGCTTCTCAAGTATGATGTGCAATATTCTGCTCTCTTATCTGATCAAGAGGATTATTAGCAATCCTGAAATCCGCTGCTCTGTACACGTACGAGAAAGCAATTTCCATTTTCTCCCTATTTTGTGACCAAGAGCTTATAGTTAATTTTATGCCAAGTTACAAGTCCTTTCTCTAATAAGAATTCAGCTCATTAAAAATGAACTATTAATTATTACTGAAGACATACCTGCATCTTGTTATAAGAAAATAAACGGAAGGCAGAAAGTAGATGAACAGAGTATTTCCACATGGCCAGAATTTTATTTTCATAAACTGAGAAAAACAAACCCATCCTTTTGTTATTTATGTCACTGAAATTTGTACAATTAATGCAAAGGGTTAAAGAACTAAATATTCCCCAAGAGTTCAAGTCACTGTACATAAATACTGTTGTGACTACAGATTGCAAAAGAACGGAAACACAGTAAATCATCCCATTTTTTCTGAGAAATTCTGGGACTATGTTCTGAATTTCCAGGAACAGAAGACAAACACTGCCAATTCTCACTGCCGGATTTTTATTGAAGAGTTCAAGAATTTGGAAAGGGCTCCTGAAAGCCACTGAAAGATAGTATTGATTTTTTTTTTCTACAAAGCTAGAGATTGTTTCTAGGAGAATGCACTCTGTGAGACTGGATTATGTGCTACCTCCCGAGAAAGTTAAAAGAAAAAGAAAAAAAAAGACTCTTAAACAAGACCTAAAATCTTCTGAAAGCAGCAAACCTTGCAAACAAAGAGCCCAGTAGGAAAGTCTGAGATCTATAACTTGCCCATCTCCTCAAAAACAGAAAAAAGAGCAGAGGTGGGTTGACAACAAGACATCCTAAAGGATATTCTGTAGTGCATAATCCCTTAACCATGTTCTCATTTTTCTTGTTTTGAATGTAATCCCAAACTCCAATGTGTCAATTTATTCTAACACTGACATTACAGCATTAATCTCCCAACCTTGGGATCTCTGAAAAAGTGTCCCTCATAGCCTTTCATTCACATTAAGTTAGAAAATATACTGAAAAAATAGAATACTTCTTTACAATCTAGAGCATATTTAGTTTAACCTTCTTTCAGCCCTTTACCAACAAAATCCTGGCACAGCAGCCAAATTTGAAAGACAAGTTGATGAAAGCTCCTAAGTCAGATTTAGTAGGGGTGGAAAAACAGATGTTCAGGGTTTTTTTAATGCGAGTTTCAATTCTGACAGAAGGCAGACTAGTTGTGAATGGGCTTTCAAAGCTAGTCTTAAAACTGGTTATAAGCACTTAGGGTAGTTAATACACAGTAAGAAATGACCACAAATAAGTGAGTCATTTTCCCATGGTCTTAAGTCACCCAAGTTGCTCTGACACTTCTAGTCTGCTGATTGCCCCAGACTAAAGCACATTATCTACAGGGTTTGTAAGTACAAGGGAAGTACCAATGAAAATTCACATTCCTTCCTATGAACCACTATTTTCACAAGAATGATTGACATTCAGTTAAAGAAGTTACAGCTCAAAAATTACTGCCTATAATGTCAAGTTTCTCTTACATAGCCCTCCCCTCTCTCAGCTTTGCATCATGACTCAGATGATGCTCTAAATGAATTGGAAGCATAATTTCACAGTGCATCAAAATTATGAAGTCCAGGCACATCTATTCATATCTTCTTTTAAAAACATAGATCCAAGTATAGTAACAGATTTTCAGGACACCCGTCAAAGTCCATTCTATTTTTATAGCTGCAAAAGAAGTTATAAAGGAACTGTTACGATTTTCCTGTTACCAGGAAAAGCATTCAGGTACATTCAGCTGACAATTAGCATATACCAACATTAGACTGTTAACTAATTTAAGGTTTCCTGTTGGGGGGAAAAATCTAAGTTGACATATTACAAAACATGCATAAATTCTATGGAGGTTTTTTTTAATTTTGTTTTTGTTTGGTTTTTTGCTCTTCTTCCGTATGAGTAGCAGCACTGTAGTAATCACTACCACCAATGTTTCTCTTGGGACAAAGAGAAAAGTTTTTAATGTCATATGATACTGTTTAATTACTTGTGTATCTCTAAGGTCCAAAATCAAAATTGAATCATCAAAGTGGTAATCCCACTATGAAAACAAGAGATAAAAAGTGCAAAAAAAAGTCATATCCAAACTAACAAATTTGCAGTTCCATGAAAAATACAAAGCATGCATTATGCAAACTAAAACTGCCCAGGGGAAAAAAACAAAGATCTTTTACATGCATTTTTGCCCAGTACCTTTAAAGTTAGCTGAGGGTTTTTTAAAATATACTCTTTGTAATACGCCATATTGGCTGCTTAGATACAGCACAATGACTCAAAAAGCATAGGATCTAACCAAGTGTAAAAATCTTTGCCTTTATTCCTACAAATATAGCATTCAGCAAACATTGCTACAATTCGGTGCAAGGCATTTCACTGGTTTTGTAGCTTGCCACTTTTTTGGGGGGGAAGTGTCTTCTCCAAAATATGAAATGGCTATTTTGAAGACAGATAGCAAATCTTAATCAGTACATATTAGTGACCGACTTTTTTCTGCAGCAGATCCTGAACATAGGATAGTAACAGAGGGTCTGTTCCCAAATATTAGGAAAACCCAGAGAATTGCCAGACAGCTATTAGCAGTTTGATGAAAACTTTGAATGCATGATCAATCACCAGCACACAGCAATATGATGCTACAAGCTGACAGGAACATGCAGTTTCACGACTTACTATCCGATAAGGAAGATGTAAAAAGGAGTCTGGGCAGCCAGCTAAAGCCATTTGTTCGTTCAAATTTTCTTCAAATTACATCTACTGCTTCCCAGGACCTGCGGAGTACAAACAAACTGTCAGAAACCATACTGAAGACATTTCATCAACTTATTATTGAAAACAGTTGGAGGGGGGGAGACTGAGAAGAGCAAGATGAGGTGATGAGGGTTTGCATCAGCTCGGGAGTAGCAAATCTGCACATTTGCTGTCTTGCAGCCTAGAAAACACATTCAATTTGGTATTTCATTTAAAAGCCCAACATAACTATTCTTAGGCCATGTGGCTCCTTCTTTATTTCCATTGTGCAGGCAAAAATAAAAGCCTGTCTTTCACTGCAAAGCACCAAAATGCTAACCATTTAAAAACTGGCTCTCACCAACTGAGGCTGTGTTTTCAATTGTGGAAAGAAAACACTGAAATCTGTGAGTTAATTAAGATGACAGTCACTTATCATAGACTCATTTAAGTAGGAAAAGACCCTTAAGATCAAGATCATTATGCAGCATTAGCCTTGAATGCCTAGTTACACAACTTCTAACCTTTACCCTTTCATGCCTGCCTTTTCTCTCGTGGTTTTATTCTCACACAATATATCAAATAGGGTGTCCCATGCAAATTTATTCAGGTCTTAAATTTGCTCCTCCGAGTGATTATTAGCAGCAACTTTTCAAGGTGAGCTCTGTTCTTTTAGGCATCACTTCTGTGATCAGATAGAGCTTGAAAAGAAATCAGCAAACATTTAGAGGTACGTATGCCAAAAGATCGAAAAATGCCAAAAGATCGAAAAATGCCAAAAGATCGAAAAATGCCAAAAGAGAAGGCAGTACTAAGACAATGTCAAGACAGTTATTTGAACTGCTGCCTCATAACAAAGGAAACAAAACCAAAAATAAATAAATATAGAAGCACTATTTGCTGGTCCAGCATTTCTTGCAACCACTGACATTCAGCTGGAGACATCCCTGCAATGCAAGACAAGTGATGACACCTCCAAGTAGATGAAAAAAGGGTGACTTGGGGGGAGAGAAAACAGGGTGCCAAGTAGAACCACAATTTTTGTTTCTACCACAAATGAGCTCCTGTCTTATTTGCTCTAATTATCAATTATATATTCAAAACTAAAGCCTGAGTTTCAAACAAGCTACCCACTGCTTCTCCGGTAAGCATGAACTGTCACCAAACCAAAGCTGCCAGCAAGATTTATGGGGCAGTTAAGTCAGGGACAAGGGTAAAAGACATCCTGGAAAAACTGTTCCCAGAGGAGTTGTAGCCTATGGTCCACATAAACAACGCACTCATCAAGGAGGCTTTATTTTACCTAGTTTCAGGCTAAGTTTGGCTGAGGTACGGTAGCCTCTTCCTCTATCAGTCAGGCAGGCAAACTCCTGGGAGCTTCTTCCCAAAAAGTAGTTCCTGGGCTTCTGCAGTTTTCTGAGATCAATTCATATGGCCAATTACCTCAGGATGAAACTGGTTTTGGCAATAGCAAGTCTGAAAATCTATTTAACCCAATTGTATAAATCAAGTTGTTTATTCTAGGTAAGTAAATGCTGTGAAAAACAAAAAAGCTTAAACCCAAAAAACCTTTGGGTTCACAGTGGAGGATGAAGTGGGGGAAGGCCAGCTCAAACATCTAACTCTGTAGGTACAATACCCGATTTGTACTACTACCAGTCTTTAAACATATGAACAGTGGTGTATGGCCATCTAACTACTTCACACTTAAAAGTTTACAACCAGTTTTTAAAACTGATCCAAAGATTTTATCCTAATCACCCAGAATTTGTTCAGGGAGAATTAAGCACTGATTCAACAAAAGCTCTTAAAACCCTTTTCACTTTGAAGAGTATGTTTTTCTGGGGCACATCTACAGTAAAATTAGGCAAGCCACCGTAATGGCTGTTCTGAAGTTGGTAAAATGCATCAAGAACAAACAGAACTGTATTATCAGCCTCTAAACCCACCAAGACTATGTAAAGGGATAAGTAAAAAGAATTCAGCTTTACAGTGCAACAGTTTTGTGTTTATTATCACTTCAGTATTTATAAAAGAGGAAAAGGCACTACCACTGCTAATTTAATGGTAGGTTATTTAGGACTGAATATCAAAATACTATCTTTTGATGTTTCAGCAAAAGGCTCCAATTCACTTACAGCAAGACAGATAAAATATGTTCCTAACAATACCAGACCAATTTGTCTACTCTGGGGCATGCTGCAGTTTATGCCACAGCCCCATTATGCCAATGGAAGATCATAAATTACCTCAAACAATAGTTGGAGTCAAGACTGCATAATTTATCAAGAACCATTTGCTTTGCTGCTACATTCTTGAGTATTCATTTGTTAACACTGCAGAAACAGGGGAAAGTAATAATCTCTAGATGATATCATTCCTGATCAGTCACACATTAACACTGATTTAAGATCACATCACTTTTGTCTGTCTAAAAGTTTATCAAACTGGTCCTACCCTAGGAATACAAAAAGCCTTTGCTCACCTTTAAGACCTAAGGCCCTGTTGTACCACATCAACAAGTAGTAAATTTTGTAGGGACAGAACTTTATACCAATTCGTGAGTTCAGCAGATAAACACTAAGGCTCCAAAAAAAAAAATCAACTTTTCCTTTGCTGCTGTTCTCTTCAGAGATTGTAGCTGCATACAGACATACATGTTCTTTCCACACAAGTTAAAGAGCACAAATTGCAAAGAGGTATTCAAGCGCCAAGTTACTGCCCTTTTCCTAAAATGCCTTAGTTGGGGGAGGGAAATTCCAAAGGATTGTTGTAAAGAGAAAACAAGCTATCTAGTCAGTGTTACAAACCTCAGGACATTCAGTGGCGAGAACAATTGTCATGCAACATTGAGCGAGACAGCCTGTGCACATTCATAACCAAGCCATTTCATGTGCTTTTACTGGCTT